>JAQZBX010062159.1:0-16957 GCA_029593785.1 Cabassous unicinctus
CATCCTGGAGGCGACCCCAGCCTCAAGGGCAGCTGCCCGGCCGTTCAAGCAGCCTGCCCAGGGGAGACGCCGGGTCCAGGTAGTCTTGTTCCACGTTTCCTTCTTGAGCAGCAGGGATTGTTCATTGATGGTGGATTCCAGCATTGAGCTTCTGTGGGTAGATTAAACGGGAGAGAACTTGGGGACCAGGGTAAACTATCCAAATGTTACGAAAGGGTCATGTCTGGAATGAAATCTGATGTTTCCCAGTTCTCAGTTGCATCACCTCCTCCTTAAGATTCCTCCACCTTCTTGCATTTTTATTAATTGCTTTTCCTCAATGCTTCCTGAGTTGTAAAAACAACAATGACCTATTCTTCCAAGGAATTGTTACCTATATATTTGTCAATTGGTTAGACTGTTAGCTGCCTGAAGGCCAGAACCCTGTGAATGTGTATTCCCCTGCCGCCTTCCTGTACCCTCTGTTAAATGAATGCTTGCAAAGGTATTTATTCCAGTGTGAAAATTATGCTTAAGTGACAGGTTGACTGAATAGACACATCCTGCCTAATGAGTGGGTCGTATCAGAAAGCTTTGAACTTTTTCCCCAATGGAAATATCACAAAGGCAAATACTCTTGTTTAAGTGCCCTCTCAATTGTTTCTTTAAATAATAACTTTAGTTTTCCTCCAGAAAAAGATTTTTCCCTTTATCTCCTAGCTCAGAATCCTTACCCTTCAAGGCCTAGGTCCAGTGCCGCTGCTCCTGTCTGTTAGTTTATTCACTCAGGAGACATTGAACACCTGTTACCTGCCAGGCCCCCTGCTGGGTGCAGCGTGCCAGGACAGTATGTATACAAAGAGCTCACCACCTAGTCAGGGCGGAAAAAAAAGCTATATAGTGGCTCATAGAAGACTTAGGAAGGCACCTTACTGAGGTGCCTGGTCCTGTTACCTGTGAACGCCCCTCAACTGCTTTCTCCAGCACGGTTTCACCTTCTGGGACCAGGCACTCTATATCGGTAGCTTTGTATTGTGGTTATCTGTGTATTGGTTTTATGTTCCCAAGGTCGCTTCCAGAGTCAAGATTCTGCATTTGATTCTGAATTTTAAGCTCTTTGAGAAATAGGACTGTTGTTTGATGCACCTTTGGCACCTCAAACACGATAGCTTGTCATTACAGGTGAAAATGATTTAATGAACCAAGGGTGGATGTGCTGCCCTCAAGAGCCTTATAATTTTTAAACCAGATAAACTTAGATAAATATGGCAGAATACAGTGAATGCCATATGAAAATTCAGAGAAAGGAAAATCACATCTGGCTGGACTAAGGGATTAGTCTTTGCAGGGTTGCCTTAAAGAAAATACAGCTTTAAATTCTTGTAGTGCCTTGCTCAATAAATATTGGTTTAATGAGAGCTTCCTTAGTAAAAGATTTCTTATGTAGGACCCTCTTGACGTGGCTATTTGCAAATATTTATGTTATTGTACATTTTTCATCTTTCTGAGAGTAGAACGGTGTCCAATATTATCAGATTCTTACGAGGATCTGTGAACAAAAACAAGTAATCACTGCTTTACAACCCCAGGTGTGCCATTGTGCAGTCTCCTGACTCCCTCCATTGCCAGATATTTGCTACCCTGGAGACAGCCTGCTCAGTTTCCAGACAGTTCTGGTTTTTAGGAAGTGCTACATGGCTGAAATAGATCTCCCTGCCACTTTGACTCTGTTCTGCTTCTGGAGCCACAGACAACTTGATCCTTGCTTTATAATACAGCTCTTGAAGAATTTCAGGAGAACTCTCATATTCTCGCTAAGAATACTGGTAGTCAAGCCAAATGATTTATGTTCTTCCTTCAGCTCTTCCTCATATGTTATTCTTTCCAGGTCCTTTACCTTCTTGGTCACTGTCACTTTAAAGTCTGGCATCCAGATTGAACACAGTACTTTAGGTGTGGTCTGGTCATTTCAGAGCTTTCCTTATGGATGCTATATTTCTAATTCACATAGCTTGAGATTACTTTCACTTTTAAGAAATGCATTTATTTATTTTTTAAATAAATAAATTTATTGATACTTATTAATAAAGCATAAATCCATCCAAAGTGTGCAATCAATGGTGTTTGGTATACTCAGTTGTGCAGTCATCATTTCAATCATTAGAGCAAAAAAATTCATTTTTAAAAAATTTTATTGAAGTGTATCATTCATTCATGAAGATACATAAACAATAAGCATAATAGTAAAAGTCTTGAACTTACAAAACAAACATGCATAACATCATACAGGGGTCCCATACATTAGCCCACCACCAACACCTTGTATTGTTACGAAACATTTGTTACAAATTATGAAAGAATATCATCAAAATATTACTACTAAATATAGTCCATATCTTACATTTTGTGTATTTTCCCTCCAATCCACCCTATTATTATTATTTTTAAATTATTTTTACTACAGAAGTTGCGAACTTACAGAACAGCCATGCACATGTGCAGAATTCCCGTCCAACACCCCTTCACCAACACAACACACCTGGTGGAACATTTGTTACAGATATGAGATAGTATCATCAGACTGTGACCACCAGCCATGGTCCATAGCGTGCATTTGACACACACTTTCCATACTCCCCCGGTATCAACACAGCACGTCTTTGGCATTGATGCAAGAATATTACGGTATTGCTGTTAGCCACAGTCCATGGGTCACACCAATTGTATTAGAAATGCATCTTGAATTAACTGTCTCAGGCAACTGGAAAGGCAGTGAAAGGTATCTAGCGAGTCACTGTGTTCATCCCCGAGAGTGAACACATGGCAGGCTTTTGCCAGATTTGCTCTGTCTTCTTTTCCCTAAAGAAATAGAATGTCGAGAAACAGCTAAAGCCCTTCTCTCCGCCTCACCCCTTCTATCCGTGTACGCCGGCTTTTCCGGCAGTGTCATCAAGTGCAGATCCCTGTGTGCCTGCTCAGGACCTCCTCTTCCCCCAGGAGTCCCTGCTGGAGGACCTAGCAGTCATATCTTGAGTAACTGGGTCTTTGCCTTTTAGATAGAGGGTGTCATGGGAAGGTAAGAGTGGGTAAGTGCCTGCTTCCCATGTACCAGACTCGGTTCAATCCCCCGTACCTCCTTTAAAACAATAGATAGAGGTGTCATCAGGATGGCTGATGTTGATTGAGCTCTCTGCGCCAGGTACTATAGTAAGTCCCTTCCATCTATTATTCTTTAAAACTTGCAGTAAGCCTATGAGGAGCCTATTATTTTTTGTACATCCGACCATATGGCACCCTTCCTTTAAACATCCTTCATCCCTGTTTTCTCATGAGAGTCCCTTGGGAGTAATCTCAGGCAGTGACAGAAAACATTCGGAGGCTCTAGGGACAGGCAGCGGGAGGCTGAGCCCATAGACGCAGGCAGTGGAAAGGCGCGGCGTGCCTGGTGGCTGCATCTGCCTGTGTTCCTGGCGACGTGACGTGAACGTGAGGGAGGTCGTGTTCTTGAAGACTGTTGCTCTCTAAAATCAGCTCCGCTTGCCCCTTTGCGTTTACCGAAACTCATGGTGAGGCATTAGCCGACGTAAAGCAGGTGGCAGTGTGGGGAAGTGGTAATTCTGGGTTGGTGACTATCAGTTTATGTGGAGCGCTGGCATGGATTTCGTAAATGGCTGTCATCCTCCTAGCTTTTAGCTTACTGTCGAGTCGTGCCTCTCCTCACTGTGACAGGGAAGGTGTTGATGAAGTACTTAAAATACTCTAGGATTTATTCATTTATTCACCAGAACTTTACTGAGCATTTTTATGTGCCAGACACTGTGCTAAATGGCTTTTACAAATACATGGTACCTAGTAAATAATCATTTATTATTATTGTTATTGGAGATAAAATTTCACAAAAAAATGAAATTCTCATGGTTGTGGTTTTTTTAAAGCCTTACTTTTTGACAAAGTAATATGCATACATGGTAGAAAATTTAGGAAATAAGCACAAATAAAAAGAACATAGTTCATGTGAACCCTGCCAGGGTCCAGGGTTCATTATAAATATTAGGGGGGAGCAGATGTGGCTCAAACCATTGAGCGCCTGCTTCGCACACGGGCGGTCCCGGGCTTGGTCCCTGGTGCCTCCTAAAAACAAAAACAAAACAACAAGCAAAAAACGAAAAAAACCAACTCAGCGGAGCAGCTGTGGCTCTGATTGCGCACGAGCTTCTCACATAAGAGGTCCCGGGTTCAATCTCCGGTCCAGTATCTCAAAAACTAGACACACACACACTTATGTGTACATATATGCATTCTGAAGTAACTTTGAGATTTCCTACAAGTGGATATACCTTTTTAAAAAAGCATTCCCCTATTGTTAGATATTTCAAATACTTCCCTTTTCTCTCTTACAAACAATTTGCAATTCTTCCTGCTATGTTCACACTGAAAATAGGTTTTTTTTTTTTTTCCTCCTGGAACAACACAGTCATTTGTTTTCCTTGGGGAAGAGTAAAGTTCAGGAAACAGTTCCACAAATTCAAAGGCAGAAGAAACCTTAAAGGGACAGCTAGCTTCCCAGAGGCCCGCAGAGGTGTGGTGGGAGGAGCGGCAGCCTACTCCGGAGTGGACGGGGTCCGCTAGGAACCGCAGCCTCGTCCGGAGTGGACCGGGGCGGCCAGAAGGAGAGCGGCGGGGGGAGGAGGGCGTGCGGCGGGGTTGGGGCGCCCCGCGGACCCGCACGTGCGGAGGCGGCGCGGGAGGCGGAGCCCGGGGACCCATGGCCGCAGCCGCCTGCGGCCCCAAGGCCATGTCCCTCTTCAAGAGGACCCTGGTGCTCAGCCCCGCGGCGCCCAGGGCTGCGGGGGCGCCCCCGCGAGGCTGCCCCTTCCCGCCCGCCGCCTGGCCCCCCAAGGAGCGGCTCGGGAGCCGCTCGCCGGCCAGGCCCCGGCCCCAGGCCCACTGCTGCTGCTCGACGCCTCCTGCCTCCGTGTGTCCTTGTCCCCCCTGCCCGCAGGACTCGCTCAGCGACAGCCTGAGAACGTGCTACAAGTACCTGAACCAGACGAGCCGCAGCTTCGCAGTTGTCATCCAGGCGCTGGACGGGGACATGCGGTGAGCGCGGGCGGCGGGCGCCAGGGGCTCGGGCAGCGCCTGGCTGTGCAGCCCCCGAGCTTGCAGCTGGCCAGAGACGCGGGGGTGCCCATGTGTTGACTTTGCAGTCCTTCCAGGCGCTGAGCCACGTAATGGTGCCCCAGCCAGCACAGCTCTTGCAGGGAGGGGGGGGGTGTTTATTAACTTTTTTTAGTCCTGGCAGCAGGACGCGACTCTGGGCAGGTCAGGCGTTTTTCCTGGCTTCACTTAAGCTCCTGCGCGTTTCTGCTATTACTGAGTTGATTTTTCTGAAGCTGCCTCTGTGCAGATTATACACATGGATTTACACCAATTGCCTTTGTGTGTGGTAGGGTTTATACTGACAAGTTACTGAGTCTTTTAGCTTTCTCCATCTGCAGAGTATTAGTTTGGACTAAACTTTGGTCTGTTGGTCAGTTCTCCTTTAGTTAAATGTGACTCATTCTGGGAGCAGCAGGAACATCCAGCTGTTAGGCTTTTGTTTTTGTTCTACATTAATTACTCCCATGTAAGTAAGGAAAACTACTGTGAGTCTCTGTAAGTACAGTGGAAACGCTCACTGGACTAATTCATGTGATATTCTAATGCTGGAAATCACTAGGGAATTGCTCTATGCAGTGACCTCCATCTGGATGCCGTATGCTGAGTTCACTACTTAGCTATTGGAGTTTGTTACTCTGATTGGAAACAAAGCAAATGAAATGAAATTCTGTGGTTTGCACGGTGGAAGACAACTCACTTTTTTGAGGGGGAAGAGATACTCTGTTGAGGGAGAATTTTAACTGCTCGTTGAAGGTGGGTCTTAGTTTTATGCAGTAGCTTCTCTGAAACCTATGAATACTTGGATCATAATTGATCAAATCTACGAGATTGTGTTTTAAAGTACCTGGGAGATCAAGACCATGTGATCATTTTAACAGTAATTTATGTAGCTTAGTATTTGATTGAACAGTTCTTCAGAATCTTGTTTTCCCTCAAGGCCCTGGAGACCTTTCCATAGTTCTGCAGAGTTACGAGTATAGGAAGTTTTAGAAAATGACCTGGCACAGATGAGATGTTACTTTAAAGCAATATCTCTGGACTTTGTTCCAGTGTGTTAAGAGTTCCTTCTCTTTTTCACAGCGATGCAGTATGCATATTTTACCTGGTTCTCCGCGCTCTGGACACTCTTGAAGATGACATGACCATCAGTATGGAAAAAAAGATCCCAATGCTACACAACTTTCACTCTTACCTTTATGAACCAGACTGGAGGTTCATGGAGAGCAAGGAGAAGGACCGACAAGTGCTAGAGGACTTCCCAACGGTAGTGGAATTAAAAATCCTTTGCGTATAGTGTTGTTTATAGTTGATTATGTGGGTGTGTGTAGCCCACACACCTGTAGAGAGAGGTAGGCTAAGCAGTCTGAGGCAGCGTGATGTGATGGCTGAGACTCGGAAGCCGGGCTGCCTGGGTTGGAATCCCAGCTCTCCTCCTTACCTGGTGGCTAGCTACATAGCCTCTCTGTGCCTCCGTTTCCTCATTCATAAATAGGGGTATTAACAGTACCTACCTCACAGCATTGTTGGGAGGATTAGAAGAGTCAATACAGGTAAAGCTCTTAGAACGGTGCTAGCTACTGCTATTATGACCAGGTGTTGCTTGGAAGGCTGGTGCTTCTCCTGTGGAAAGATGCGTTCTCATTCCCAGTGTTTTAAGACTCAGAAGCCTGTTGACTGCGAAGAGCAGCCTGCCTGCACGGCGGTGCCGGCTGCCTGGGGGCCCTGAGCCTGGAGGCGTGGCATCACCGCTGGAGCGGGTAGAGCCAGGAGCTCCTCAGCTGGCTGAGGCCGAGAAGGCTGCTCCTCTGCCTCAGGGGTCTGCGTGATTCGTGCCTTAGTTTCCTCATCTGTAAACTAGAGAGAAGCTGATAGATGTAAAGTACTTAGAGCAGCACTGTTCCATGCTAAGTTCCATGAATGTTAGCTGTTTAGTTCATGTGTTGGAGTGAAGTGGGTAATAATGACAATTTTGAGCTTTAGAATATACCTCAAGTTTGCTGTACATGGGACTAGGTCCTGCATTTTTAGAATTTGCATGACTTACCACAAATATAAGTGATTCTTCCGTATCTTCTATTAATTAAAAGGTCTGATTCGGCAAAAACACATGTTCCCTAATATCTGGAGAAGTCTTTCTTTTTGTTCACAGCTGCCAGAGTTTCTTGGGAAGAACCGTTCTTGTGGTCCTTGCTGCTGAAACAAGCACATTTGCCTGCATGGATGGGGACTGGGTAGACAGAAGGAGACTCTGCCTGTGACAAAGAAATATTTGAGGAAGATTCCTCAAGAACAATGGCTGTTTCAGGTTGCTGAGGCCATGTCTTCAGTGCCAAAGCCAAAACCAGAATGCAGTACAGTGTAATAGAGATGAGTAGAGGAAGGCTGTGATGAATAGTTAGGTGGGCATGTATGTTACTAGAATAAAAATTACCAAAAAACCCCTTAGGGCTGTACAGCACAGAGAACCCTAATGCAAGCCACGGAGTATTAACAACAGTACACTTATAATAGTCCCTCAAAAATCGTAGCAAATGTACCACACTAATGCAGGGCGTTAATGAAGGGTTTGTGGGAACTCTGTACTTTCTGCATGATTTTTCTGGAAACATATAACTTCTCAAAAAAAATAAGACTAGTTAGGTGGGGTTGATATAATACAATTGAAAGAAGAAGAAAACGAGTCTTGAAGAACCGTTAGGTGAGGGATTTGAACCCTGCCCTCCAGAAGGCACAGGGACTGTGCCCTGGCAGCACGCCTGGCGACCAGAAGCTCGGTGTCCTTTGGGTGGGAATCTGCGGTCACCCTCAGCTGCACACCTCTCACATTCCTCTAAAGCAGAAGAGCGCAGCAAACGGGTCACAGTCGGCTTACAGTCTGAGAGTATTTTCATTTTTTAAAATTAATTATGTGTCATTTTAGCTAAACCTACCCCTAAAAACAAAAACAACCTCCCCAAGTACTTTTGACTTGAGTGGATAAATAGCAATTAAATAATCCCTGAACATGAGATAAATATTTTTGGCATTATAAAAGTCAAGGGCACCCTATCTATGCAGCAAAGATAAGAGAATCTGAAAATGCGTCAATGCTGAAAATAATTTTGAGGGGTGTAACTAGTAAATTTTCAGACAATTTTCCAATAACTTTATAAAACCCAAGTCCATTCCTTTAAACATACGGCATTCCATAGAAAAGTGAAGCTCTGCTCTGATTTGAAATATTAAATCCATCTTTTCCTGTTTTGGATGCTGAAGTTAGGAAGCCAGCAGGCTCCAACCTGCTGGGGGGGTGGAGTAAGAGCAGAGCGCACAGGCCAGGCGTCGCGGCTTTGCTGTCGTTGACCTTTTATATCCGCGGGATCATGAAGACAGCTTTGTGGTTTGTGAGAATGTATCACTTTAAGGTACTGGAATTTGGAGTTCTTTCAGTCTCCGACTCACCTCGAGATAGAAATATAAATTGCTTGTACCTGTCTTGAGGTTGATATGTGTGCGCTGCTCTATCCCAGCATCCTTGAGACAGAACATTTGCACCAGTGAAGAGTGAGCCAGTTGCCCAGGGTCAGGCGTGAAGTTGGTTTTTGGCTAGGCCCTAGGACAGAGCACAGAGCTTAAAAGAGGGCCATGGGCTTGGCCTCGCTGACCCCGGCGTTTCTGCTCTTAGACTTGGTAAGGGGGGCCCCGCCCTTGGCCCCTTGCTCTAGAGGGCCTGCTCTGGGAACGCCCCCGCAATAGCTTGTGTGCCTGCCCTTCTCGACCACGTCTCCGGAGTGTCTTCCATGCCACCCAGTTCCCTGAGCCCACTTCCAGGGTCTGCATGTGCTACTTCTTCAAGTCCATCTTTTTCAGGGTGAAACATGCCACCAGCGACCACACCCCTGGGCCTGAAGGGTGGACCTGAGAGTGTGAGAGCCCTCCCGGTGTGGGAAGAGCAGGGGTGGGAGGAGAAGGCGGCAGCCTGCAAGCTGGGAGTCAGCGTTGTCTGCACTGCTCTGCTGCATTTGGGATCTCAACTCTTGAGAGACCAAACATCTTAGATTCAAACCTGAATCTTTCAGATTGTTATTTATGAAGGTACATTTGTGAAGAAGGATGAAACATGGTTTATTTAACAACATATTAGCTTGATTGATATTTAAAAAAAACTTTTTTAGAATGGTATGTGGGGCTTCTGCAATGGTTAAGTTGCTAGGCAATCTGGCCAGGTGATAGTGTCCAGCTGTTTGGTCAGGCGAGCACTGGCCTGATTGTCACTGTGAGGATATTTTATGGATTTAAATCATCAATGAGTTGGAGACATTAAAAGGAGAAGTGATGATTTCAGTAGTCAGAAGAGAGAATTCCCACTTCTGCTTCAGGCAGCCTGCTTCTCCTGGGGAATTCATTGAAAACCTTCATAGGAATTCCCAGCTTGTGGCCTGCCCTGTGGAATTTGGGCCTGCTCATCCTCGCGGTGGCATGAGACGGTTCTTACAAGACCGCATGCTGTTTACAGCTGTCTCCTGTGGGTTCTGTTCCCTAGGGAACCCTGGCCAGTACAGCCTCCCTCTGCAGTTTTGTCCCGAGCCCCACGAGTTTAGGGGTAAGTCTAGACTGAGGATTTGAACCAAATGAACTGGAACCAGATGTATACTCAGCTTGTGCATTGAGATTGAGCCTGGTGTTTGGTGCTTTGTCATTAGTTGATATTAAAAGTCAGGCTTTCTAGAACTCTGATTGCATGTTATGATTAGATTAGAGTGTATCTTTCTAGCTGGTAGCAGTGGAAATCTGGAAGTCTTAGAGATCTACCTCTAAACATAGCTTGAGGAGTAAGACAGGGTAATTTTTAAATTGTTTATCAATAATAACAAACATTTATTGAGCAATTTATTATGAAGTTTTTAAATATGTTTCATGTGTGAGTTTATAGTTTTTTATTATGTATAATATAGTTTTTAACAAGCAAACCACCCAGTTCCCGATGCACTGTTACACGCATTCTGTGTCCATAAGGAAGCTGAGGCACCCAGAGGTGACCTTGCCTAAGTCACCCGTGGTGAAGTGGCAGGACCAGGATTCAAATCCAGGAGGTCTGACTGCAGAAGCGTTATGCTTAATTACTGGTGCACTTTATTCCCTTTTAAAAAAATGGTAACACACACACGAAAAAAACAAAGCAAAACAAAACCCTCTTCATTTATAGAGGAAGGTAGAATCGCTCAGTGTTTGATTGTATGTCTAAGGTGAACCAGGAGGGGAATTTTTATTCACACGTTGGTGTTTGGCTTTTCTCCATTAAACTAGTGGACTCCTTAAGGTATCCTGCATGTGCTTGGAATGAGAATGAGACCTGAGGATCTAAAAGTCTGCTGTAGTTGTGGAATATAATTACTTGGATATAAAAATATATCTATATGTCCTCCAGGCCGCTTCATTTGGAAGAGCTTGTTATTGTCTCTAGAGAATATATGAAGTTGGGCATTGAGTGGAGAAAATGCACGCTCAAAGGCTACTTTTATTGTAACCCCTCTCCCCCAGGTTTCTGGGAAGAAAACAGCTCTTCATTGTCACTCTTTCCTGGATAATTTTGGTTTCATTTTTTGAATTATGTAGTAAGTATTAAAAAGTTGGCTGAGGGAGTGGAGTGGACGTGGCTCAAGCAGTTGGGCACCCTCCTCCCACATGGGAGGTCCCGGGTTCAGTTCCCGGTGCCTCCTAAAGAAGATGAGCAGACACAACGAGCAGACAATGAGCAGACACAGCAAGCAGACAGAGAGGGAGCCATGGGGCGTGGGGGTAGTTGTTGAAGGGGATGGTTCAAATTCAGAAAGTTTATTTTCGAGTGTTTGATTTTAAGAGTCTAATCCCTCCCTCAGCCCCCTTCATTGCTTTTCCTCTTATAAATAGAACTGGTCTAGCCAAGGAACAGTTGCTGGAACAGGGTCCTAGGAAGATTCAGGGATTCACATAACCTTTGGTAGACTTGCTAGTTTGTTTCCATCCATAACCGGGATTTGCTCCTGGGGACCTCCGATGTGGAAGAGAGGCACTCTGCCACCTGCACCACCTCAGTCCCTGGTTTTCAGCACGTCTCGTCTTGGCTCTCTCCTGTGTCTCTCCCTTGCTGCATGGCTCATTGGGGCCTGGCTCGCTGTGCGCGGTCTTGGCCCGCCTGCTCGCCTTCTGTTTTTATTTTACCAGGAGGTCCTGGGGAGTGAACCCGGGTCCCTCCACATGGCAGATGGAGGCCCCACCACTTGAACCACATCTGTCCCCCACAATTGCCTTTTGGCTTTGGCTTGGAGCACCTGTCACTGAAGAGTTCTGGAAAGACTGGATTGATTTTATGGTTTTCTTTGCATTTAACAATTGATATAATGCTAAAATATCTAAGATTTCTGAGTCCCTATGGTGCCATGCAGCTAGCTTTTTCCTCCCTCAGGTCCTTAAATTTAAATGTCTCCCAAGGAAGTTTTCTAGCCTTCCTGTGTATATCTCACACTTATAGTCTTTTCTTTTCTTTTTTAATATTTCTTTATTTCTTCATTTCTCTCCCCCCGACACACACACCATTGTCAGCTCTCTGTGTCCATTCACTGTGTGTTCTTCTGTGTCTGCTTGTCTTCTCTTTAGGCAGTTCCGGGAACTGATCCTGGGACCTTCTGGAGTGGGAGAAGGCGCTCAATCTCTTGTATCACCTCAGCTGCCTGGTCTGCTGCGTCTCTCACTGTCTCTCCTCTGTGTCTCTTTCTGTTGCGTCGTCTTGCTGCGCGAGCTCTCTGCGCAGGCCAGCTCTCCTGCGCGGGCCAGCTCGCCTTTCACCAGGGGGCCCTGGGAACTGAGCCCTGGACCGCCTGTATGGGGGCCAGAGCCGCAGTGCTTGAGCCTCCCCGGCTCCGCACACCTGTGGTCTTCAGCACAGGCTCTCCTCTGCTTTCAGCCTTGTGTGTCGGCTCTATTTCTGTTTCATGGCACTTTATGTAAGAGGTTTTATGGTGTTTTCCTGTTATAGTTTGATAACCTGTAAACCCTTTTTTTGCACTTAAATATTTGTGCAATAGCAATAAATTAAAAAACAGCCATGTGAATTTTCTACCCTAGAGTTTGGGCTGTGCCTCAATAGCGAGCTAAGTTGAGTTGTTTAAGGAATTAAATGCATAGTTCATAGTGGGATGGTGCTGTACCTTCATGATATAAATTTGGGAGTGATGCTGCAAACTGGTTGGCTGGTTTCCGTACTAGACTCTGAGTAAGCTCTAAGTAAAGGGGTGAATTTCTGCCTCACTGCCGTGCGCTCCCAGTGCCTAGAGCAGTGCCTGGTCCTTAGGGAGTGCTCAGTGAATATCTCGGAGGGATTCTCTGCTGTCAGGACGGTTATTTGAAATAAGTCATTTTCCTCCCTAAAATTCTTACTCTTATGCCCAGTTTATGTTGAAGCATTTCATTTACTTTATATTGGAAATATGAGTGTATAGTGAGAGTGTGTCTTCTTTCAAGTCTAGAAACTTAGCAATTTTAGCATTTCTATTTCTATATTTATAAAATTGATCTTATTGTTCAAATATGTAGAAAGCTAGCATAACCTTGATGTCAGGCTTGTAGATGAATCATTTGGGAGTCATAAATAATACCGTTGCTTTGCTTTGTGATTTTGGGAACCATGTTTTTTCAGAGTACAAATACATATTTCATGTTTTCTGTTTTCTTTGGTCTCTATTTCAGATCTCCCTTGAGTTTAGAAATCTGGCTGAGAAATACCAAACAGTGATTGTGGACATTTGCCGGAAGATGGGATTTGGGATGGCAGAGTTTTTAGATAAGCACGTGGCGTCTGAGCAGGAGTGGGACAAGGTCAGTAGCCCCGCAGGTCTCAGCGAGTGGCTCCCAAGACAGAGCTGCCAGCACTCGTTGTGAACTTCACAATAGGAAAAAGTTGTCCACCAGTTCAAGGTTTCCTGGTTTTACAACTCATTTGTTTAGGTTGGATGTCTCATTATATGGGCTTAAAGTTTATAAGTCTACAAATGAAATTATGCATGCCCTAGAGAACTAGTAAATTAGTCCAAAATATGTATAGTTTGTCTCAAAGGTAAAACTTTAAGCTTATAAAATTGATTCTGACTCCCTGTGAAATTTGAGCTAAATGGTCAAATTATTCCGTATATCAGTAGTTTGCAAATTTTAAAATTTGAGACTTAGTCATCATTCCTGTGCAAGCAAAGAAATTTCAAACACTCAATGGTTTACGTGTTTTGTATTTGTAACAGTGTTTAGGTTGAGGTCTCAAAAGAGATACTGAGTCACCATAGGAGCAAGGCTCGGTTTGTCTGCTCCTCAAGCTTCAGAACGTGGTAGTAACCTCTTTGGGACTGCTGGTTTATGCTACCCAGATTAACGTTACAGTTAAAATTCCTTTCCAAGAACCAGAACTGGTTTTCTGAATCGCAGCTTCCTTTTCTGCTGTGCAGATCTATTCAGGAAACTTAAGTGTATGTTGTTGAATAGAAGTTCTGATAGATAAAATAGAATATTTCAAATAATTATTTTTCCTTAAGTTTTGAAGGAAGATGAAATATATAGGTCTTCATTCTAGTAGTACTTCTATCCAAAGAACTGACTTTCATTGGTATAAAATATACTTTCTCTTGCACAGTGCTATGGGAGTGCTAATGTTTTTCAATTTCTAGTAATTCTTTTTAGATTTCTTATGGCTGTATACTTAATTTCTCTCTACCCCATTCCGGCATGTCTTCACCCGTTCCAGATTTCCCCTGTTCTAGAACACAGTTCGAGTGCTTTCTCTTCGCCATTTTGTTGCTCCCTGATTAGTCTCTGGCCATGTGTTAGCTTCGGTCAGAGATGGCTCTTGCCTTTTTGGATTTTCTTTGCCTAAATTTTGACCTTCCTGGTGTTTGCTCCAGACTGTACCTTTTTTCACTACTCTTCACTTCCTAAGTTGTCTAATGGGCGTTTGCTTTATAGTTATAATTTTAATTTTATAATTACGTTATCTTGAAATACCCTTTCCAGGGGAGACTGAAGCTTTGGCAAACTCTGAGAGGCAGTTATGGCAAAGCTGTTGAAGCCTGGGCTCTCAAGCCAGGCCGCCTGGGCTGGAATCCCTGTCCTCGGGCTTCCGGATGAGTGCTCTTGGGCAGTTAATTGACGTCTTTGTGCTTCAGTTTCATCTGTAAATGGGGGTGATAGTAAGACCTATCTCATGGAGTGCTTGTGAGCTTTAATATGCAGCATGCTTAAAACAGTGCCAAGAGCACAGCAGTAGTAATTGTGATACTTTGTTCTTCTACGTAATAAAGATTTTGAGGGACTACGAGATCTTTTTTAAAAAAAATTTTTAGGAGGTACTGGGGATTGAACCCAGGACCTTGTTCATGGGAAGCAGGTGCTTAACCACTGAGCTACACCCACTCCCCAAGATCTTGAAATCAAGTTTTCTGATGGGTCAAAGAAAGATTAAACTGTACTTAGTGTTGTCTTAGTTATATTAATCAGAATATTCCATCTTTCATCATTGCCCCCCACTCCCAATTTTGGGTGTCAAAAAGCTTACTGTACCTAGTGTATTTTTAAAATAATCTTTTATTATTATAGAAGCACTACATGTGCATTGTAGAAATTTAGAAAATTTAAGTTAAAAAAATGTAAAAATAAAACATTATTACATTCCCATCAACCAGAGATCACTGTTGATAAACCCTTTGTGGA
This sequence comes from Cabassous unicinctus, assembly GCA_029593785.1. Taxonomy (NCBI): domain Eukaryota; kingdom Metazoa; phylum Chordata; class Mammalia; order Cingulata; family Chlamyphoridae; genus Cabassous; species Cabassous unicinctus. The sequence goes on from JAQZBX010062159.1 coordinate 14,848, forward strand.
TGTTTTAAAATCTATGCATATACTTGTACATATATTGCAATTTTTAAAAAATAAAAATGAGATCACATCCATTCTGTTTGAAACACTTTTCTGTAGTTAATGATGTGTAACGTTTCCATTTTAGTGAATTTCCATTATTAAAGTATTTTAAAAATCACCTTTTACAGTACTGTCACTATGTTGCTGGTCTGGTGGGGATTGGCCTTTCCCGTCTCTTCTCGGCTTCAGAGTTGGAAGACCCTGTGGTTGGTGAAGACACAGAGCTTGCCAACTCCATGGGCCTGTTTCTGCAGAAAACAAACATCATCCGTGATTATTTGGAAGACCAGCAAGAAGGAAGGGAGTTTTGGCCTCGAGAGGTAACAGATTCATGGAATTTTGGGGAAAATTAAAGTTAAGATGCTTCCTGGAAACAAAGCGTTAACCGCCTTTTGGTTGCAATCCTCAGGCAGTGAAAAAGGTTAGGCTAGGCTCTCATCTGCTCCAGAGGCCCTGGCTGCGTCCAGAGCGTGGGCTAGGCACTAGGCTCTACCTCGTTTCTGTCCTTCTCGTAGACATGCTTTCTCCAAACAGTGGCTGTGGTCACAGCCCACAGCCCGTAACCGACTGGCTTACCAAGAAAGGCCAGGAGGCCTGGTTGGAAGGCTGCTTGCTGTCCCTGGACCCGCCACTGTCCCCACGGGATGAGTACGCTCGCGGGCCAGGGCTAGATTGTTTCTGCCCCAGACACATCAAGCCGATTCCCCCCAGGAACGAGTCTGGTGGGAGGGGCGTGGGGATCTAATAGGCTCAGCTACAGATGTCTGAGGGTGATAGAAACTGGACAGGGAAAGGAAAGACTTGACACTGATTTATTCAGAAGGAAAGCTAGAAAACGTAATGACTATTTCCTGAGTTTACCCCAGCATTTACCTTTTGCTTTCTACAAAAGTTTTCTAAAATCACATGCTTCTAAAGTGAAAAAAGACAGGTGGCAAATGGGGCGGGGGGGGACACGACAAAATGTTTGCAACTTTTAATGCAGATAATGGTTAATAATCCTAATATATGAAGAGTTTCTAAAATTGAGAAGAAAGAAAGGCCAACCACTCCATAGAAAAATGGGCAAAGAGGAATGACAGATCGTTCACAGAAAGATATATAGATGACCCTTGAACATCAAAAAGCTTTCCTAACCTTCCTCCTAGTAAATAAACATTGACGTTAAAACTACCCTGAGGTGGAGTGGATATGGCTCAAGTGGTTGGGCACCCGCCTCCCACAGGGCAGGTCCCAGGTTCGGTTCCCGTTGCCTCATGAAGAAGAAAGGCAGACATGGCAGGCGGACAACAAGCAAGCACAGCAAGCAGACAATGAGTGGAAAACAGCAAGCAGACAGATGAGGGGGCCATCTTGGGTGGGGGGGACGAACAGACAAAAACTACCCTGAGCTCAGACATCATAGTTTTTAAAGCTTCCCAGGTGACTTCAGTGTGTAGCGTGGGTTGAGAAACAAAGCTCTCATCGCCCCTCTGGTGACGCCAAGGTGTCGAGAAGGAAAAGGGCTTGTCTGAGGACAACCAGTGAGTTGGTGGCTGTCCTGGAAGTGGAGTTGTCGTTTCCTGGCTGCTGGTTCGGGCATATTTCCCGTATTTCTGACTCACAGGTAAGTGTATCAGCCAGTTGTGGTCCGTGAGCAAGCACTCTGGTCGAGCAGCATGGGTACAGATCCCTGCTCTGCCCTGCCTCGCATCTTTAAAATGGGTGGTGGTGTGAAGAAAATAAGATGGACCTCGGCCACAGAATGCTTAAGAAAGGTCAGTTCAAAATTTTAAGATGATACCCTGAGATACCATTTCTCAGATCGCCAAAAAGTCTTAGGTTTGAGGAGACACTGTAAGCAAGACCATGGGGAAACAAGCACTCCTATATTGCTAGTGAATATAAATTGGTACAGCCCTTATTGAGGAAAACGTGGCAAATGATGGCTGTGTGAGCTTAGTTATCACAGCAGTTTTATAATGCCTAAAATTTAGAGACAAATGTGTACCCATAAAGGATTGATTGAATGAACTATGATTTATTCATACAGTTGAGTACTTTGTAGTCATAAAATGGAACTATATACTAC
>JAQZBX010062160.1:0-16945 GCA_029593785.1 Cabassous unicinctus
GATAAGCTCCAGAGATTGATGCCTTATCAGTGAGCTCTACTTTGGAATCTGTGCTCCTGAGTGACAGAGTTGGACTCAAATAAGTCCTCCCTGCACATGGTCCATCAGTCCCTTCTATTCAAACCTGTATGTGGTACTGGAGTTTGTAGGTGTACTTCCAGAGACTGGAGCCTTTGGCCTGCCCATGTGCCAGCTGTGCCTGGAATCTCAGTGAAGCTGCAACTCCTACTCTACAGCTCAGTGGACTCACCCAAGTCACCTGGTGAGGAGACGATGATAGACAATGGCCATCCCAGGGAATGGAGAGAGCCTGCAGCTGCAGGCAGGATAATCCCATTCATCGTATCCATAGGATATGGGTCCCCTCTCACTTGGAGGTGGAGTGGACATCACCATCCCAAACTCCTCAGGACTGGGGAAAGAGCTATGGACTAGAGTGGTATTCTATTAATGGTATTCTGTTGTAGACATGTTGTGATTTAAGCAATGGAAGAAATTACAACAGTGTGGTGGAGCCAGTAGCCACTGGATGCTTTCAGGGCAGGGAAGGGAAAAGCAGTTGTAATACAGGGGCTTTTTAGGGCTTGGGAATTATCCTGAGTGACACTACAACGACAGATATAGGCCATTTTACATCAGCATATACCATGCAGAACTGTGTGGGAGAGAGTGTGGTCTACAATGTGAACTATGGTCCACGCTTAGTGGCAAAGCCCCAGGATGTGTATATCCATTGCAGGTGATGTGGCACACTAATGAAAGATGTTTATGTGGGATGTTATGGGAGGTGTGGGAGGTGGGGAACATGGGAATCCCTGTAATTTTTGTGTAACATTTATGTAATCTAAGCATCTTTAAAATAAATAAATAAATAAATAAATAACATGAGATGAAATCCAATCTCATTATTAAATAAATGCAAATTATTCCCTCAATATATAACTATCAGCAATCAGGTTGTAAAGATTTCTGATAACAACCAGCTTAGGTGGGATGTGGAGAAATCCCATTGGGTGTGAGTATAAGTTGGTACAACCTTTGTGGAAAGTAATTTGGCAATACCTATAGTGCACCTAGTCTTTGACCAAACAATTCCACTTCTAAGCATTTGCCCTAAAAAGATACATACATAAGACACAAAGCTGCTTATAAGTTAAATCATATAATATTTGCCCTTTTGTGTCTGGCTTCTTTCACTCAACATGTCTTCAAGGTTCATCCACGTTGTAGCATGGATCAGAACTTCATTTCCTTTTATGGTTAAATAATGTCCTATTGTACATGTGTGTAACATTTTGTTTATCCATTCATCTGTTGATGGACACTTGAGTTGCTTCCACCATTTGGCTATTGTAAATAATGCTGTCATAAACACTGGTGTACAAATATCTGAGTCCCTGCTTTCGATTTTTTGGGGTATATACCTAGAAGTGAGATTGCCAGGTCATATGGTAGTTCTATGCTTAACTTTTTGAGGAACTGCCCAACTGGCTGCACCACTTTACAACCACTTTACATTCCTACCAACAAATGTTATTTTCCATTAAAATACACACACACACACACATCCCAGTGCATGTAAAGTGGTATATCACTGTGGTTTTGATTTGCATTTCCCTGATGGCTAATGATGCTGAGCATCTTTTCATGAGCTTATTGGCCATTTGTACATCATCTTTGGAGAAATGTCTATTCATGTCCTTTGCCAATTTTCAAATTGCATTGTTATTTGTTGTTGCTGAGTTTTAAAAGTTCTTTATATTCTGGATATTAAACCTTTATTAGATATACAGTTTCCAAATATTTCTCCCATTCTATAGGTTGTCTTTTCACTTTCTTGATAGTGTCCTCTGATGCACAAAAGTCCAGTTTATCTATTTTTTTGTTGTTTGTGCTTTTGGTGTAAAGTCTAAGAATCTATTGACTAATACAATGTCGAATGTTTAAATTTTTATAATGAGCATGGATTAGTTTTAAAAAAAAAACACCACCTGATCAAAATTAATATAAGGTTTTAGAATTCAGGTGAGTGTTTACCTTCAGGTGGCTAGTGACCAGAAGACATGTGCAGAGGGCTTCTTGGGTACTGGTAATGATCTGATTCTTAATTTGAGTGATTACATGAGTGTGGTCAGTGCATGGGAATTCATCACATTGTATGTACACTTATGATCTGGGCACTTTTTGATAATTATCTAGAAACCTATATTCTAGGAGCATCTCCAAGAGCCAGCATCCTCAGCATGCTGACTTTGGGAAATCCTGGCCTGGCACCTGTCAGTAGTGAGTAAAGATTCCCAACTTCCCTTTCTCAAGAAGGCACAAGCCTTTGAATCAGTCACATCTTCTGTCCAGTCTCCCACTGGAAACACTAAATAAATATTAGCTCCCTTCCCCCTTTCCTTTTGCCAGAAATAAGGTTTCTTGCAGTTATGCTTTTTAATGAACTGATTTCTGCACTTTAAACATACAAATTAACAAATTAATTTAATGTGACTTGATTATGGAACAGTTTTTTAGGACACTATGAAACTCCTTAAAGATCACAAACCCTTTTAAGAATCATCCCTATACTAAGAATATAACCTGTGCTTGGGGACCTTATCTAAGACTTAAATCTGCCCTACAAAAAGGCATTTTTAAAAATTCAAATGTGAATATTCTTGCTGTCCTGATTTTGTGATAATCAGGGTAAGCTAAAGATTTGCTACATTAGAAACCATGCATGTGTCCCCAGACCTAGTTTTTCTCCCTAGGTCTGCTTTTTAGAATGCTGGTGATAAACTAAGCCTGATTTATTATATGACCACCCTGTATGGGAAATGACTGTAACTCTAGGTATCTCTGGTCAACCTTAAGAGATACAGCAGGGGGACGGATGTGGCTCAAATGGTTGGGCGTCCGTCTCCCATATGGAGGGACCTGGGTTTGATCCCTGGGACCTCCTGGAAAAAATAAAAAAAAGAAAAATACAGAAGGCGCAGGGGCTGCCAAGCCCTGCAAGCAGGTGAGCCCCCCAGGGCCGGCGCATGGGTGTGCCATCAGGCCCCACGAGCCACGCAGCACGATGATGACGTAACAGGAGAGTGACACAAGGGAGAGCCAAGATGAGACACGCCAAAAAACCAGGAACTAAGGTGGCACAGGCGGTAGGACGCCTCTCTCCCACATCGGAGGTTCCGAGGTTCAAATCCAAGTGAAGACAGGAGGAGAAAGATGAGAAGAGAGGGCAGGAAATGGACACAATGAGTTGCCCAGCGAATGGACACAAAAAGAGCAAAAACAGGGGGTGGGGGGGATAAAAATGGATAAAAGTAAATAAATAAATCCTTAAAAAAAAAGTAAAAAAATTTGAAGTGTTTATTGGAAGTATTACTTCTGGGGAGTGGATGTGGCTCAAGCAATTGAGCTCCTGCCTACCACATGGGAGGTCCCGGATTCGGTTCCCGGTGTCTCCTGGAGAAGACCAGCAAAACAGCAGGCTGGCATGGCGAGCTAACGCAACAAGATGATGCAACATGGAGACAGAAAGAGGAAACACAATGAGAGACACAACAAAGCAGGGAGCTGAGGTGGCTCAAACAATTGAGTGCCTCTCTCCCACATGAGAGGTCCCAGGTTTGGTTCCTGGTGCCTCCTAAAGAGAAGACGAGCAGACAGAGAGCATGCACCGAGTGGACACAGAGAGCAGACAGCAACCACAAACAGCGAGCGGGTGGGGAATAAAAATAAAAATTAAAAAATCTAAAAAAAAAAAAAAAAGTATTGATTCTTATAACTAGAGTTAGCATCAGTATTTTGTTACCATCTCAGCATACTCAGATAAATACTAAGAATTCACTCTTAAAGGTAAGAAGAAAAGACTGATCGTTTAGTGGACAATTTAAAAGGACAATGTTGATCATCTTCGTCTGTTGAAAGTCAGTAACAATGAGTGAGTACAAGACTATGAACTATTGACATAAATATAAGGCAGAGGGAAACACCCATTAATTCACCAAGAAGTTGAAGAGTTTAAGCTATTATTCTTTATTAAAAGCAGAGTGGCTCATGTGGCCACTGCTGTCATTATTCCCTACGAACTGTAAAAGTCTCCTAATAGTCTCTAGAAAAAGAAAGAAGCCAACTTTAAGACAAATAAATAAGCTAGACTCTAAGGCTGACAAGAATATCTGAAATAACCATGTTTACATATATTTTCAGAGAACTAAGCTAAAAAAAAAAAAAGCCTTTTTACATGTTAACCAACCACTATTTTACCTAAATTCTTTTACTTCAGGATGAAAATTTTTGTTTTTAAAAAACAGACTTCGGGAATGGATGTGGCTCAAGCAGTTGAGCTCCCACCTCCCACATAGGAGGTCCCGGGTTCAGTTCCTGTGCCTCCTGAAAAACAAAACAACAACAACAAAAAAAACCCAAACAAGCAAAACAAATGATAAAACCAATTCAGGGAAGCCAATGTGGCTCAGTGGTTAAGTGCCTGCTTCCCACATACGAGGTCCTGGGTTCAATCCTTGGCCCCCGGTAACTCAAAAACAAAACAAAAAAACAGACTTCAATGGAATTACTATTTTTACTTTCCTTGGTTTATCGATCTGCATTTTGCAAATGTTCTGTAAGGAATAGGTATTACTTCTGTAATCAGTTTTTAAAATATTTGAAAAACATTCATTATTTGTAACTGATGACTTCTTACCAGATAGGGTCTTCACGTAATTCCACAAGGTGTCTTTGTTTGTCCAAAAGTAATCCCCATTGCCAAGTGAAAGAGTATATGACCGTTCATCTATAAGCTTGACTTTCCTTCTACTATGACCTAATGAACATGGCTGACTTTCCAGGCATAGAGAGCTCTTTGACCCACAAACCTTGACACTCTTTAAGCCAACAGACTTCATTTCTAACCAAACAATTCCCTTTAGGTTTTAACTAAGTAGAAGAAAAATGAACTGCTTTTTGAAAACTGAAAGAAGCCAGTTAACTGAAAGCTTAGACACATTCCAATACAGAATGTTAACAATTCAAATCTGATTGGAGGATGAGCTTCCCTATAAGTTATGCTTGTCAAAATACAGCTCCAATGCTGTAAAAGTGAAGAAAAGTTTTCCAAAGATAAAAAGAATGTTAAAGCATAAGGAAACCTACTGCTACATTCACAAAATACTTACCATGCCTTTGTGGAGAAAAGTTTTAAATAACAAGGATGCAGTTTCAAGGAAACATAACTCAGGTTCATCAAAGTTACCATATAGGAGACCTTCACACATCTCTACATAGTTCAGAGAAATAATGGAGATGTCTTCTGCCACAAAAGAAGTATTCCCTAACCATGCTATCTCCTTCCAGGTTGGACAAGAGGAGATGGAGAACTGGGAGACGAATGTGCTTCAAATGATGTCTCACATTTCAGAATACTGGGTGGGTGTTAAAGTCCTTATTTACAAACCCTACCTACAAAACCTTCACTTGCTTGGATTTTGCATTTATTTAAGTATAAATAAGATTTAAAAATGTTTGAATTTGAGGGAAATATAGTGGGAAAAATTCAGAATTCAAAATCTAGTAGGACCATTCAACTCTTCTAGTTCTTAAAATTATATCTAAAGACAAGACTTGTAGAAATGGCAAATTCTAGGGGTGGGGTACAGTAGCCACAAAAGATAAGCCAGGAACACCTTGTTTAAGTGTAAAAATCAGTAAACAGCTTGACCAGATGGTCAAAATTCACCTTGCTAATGAGGGCAGATGGACATCATCTACCTCCAGATGTGACACCCTAAATGACACAACATCACTTACATAGTAGTCCACCTAGGAATACATACCTAAATTAGTAATGAGTAAATGTAAGACAAACTCAAAATGAGGACCAGTCTATCACAAAAATAAATAAATAAAATGAGTCTTATTCTTTAAAAATGTCAATGTCATAAAAGACAAAGAAAGGATATGGAAATGCTCCAGAATTCAAGGAGACTAAAGAGACATGATACGCAACTAAATGTAATACCTGATCTTAGACAGGATCCTGTGCTGGAAGAAAAAAATGCTATAAAGGACATTATTGGATCAACTGGCAAAACTGGAATATGAGTGACAGCTTAGATAGAAAATATTGTAATGGTGCTAAATTTATTGAAGTTGATAACTGTACTGTAGTTATGTAAGAGAATATCCCTATTCTTAGGAAATATACTCTGAACTATTTAAGGGTAAAGGGCCACAATGTATATGAATTCTCTCAAATGGTGCAGAAAAAAAGTACTGTATGTACACATGCACAAAAAGAGAAGTATGTACATGATAAAGCAAATGGGATAAATGTTAACAATAGGTGAATCTGGATGAAGGGTACACTTCTTTGCAACTTTTTTCTAATACTGAAATTATTTCTGAAAAAAGTTTGTTTTCTTTTTTTTAATTATACCCAACTCAACTCTGGGTATCCTTCATGATTGTGACTGTTCTATCACAACCTGCCCCATGCTTAATAGGGCTATATCAAAGTCTTCATTATTCTCATACTTGTAAGGGATGGTATTTATGTGTCAGGGGACTATAAAGTAAAATTGCATTCTTAGAAGTTAACCAATGACCACTAAATATTTCCGCCATTGAGAGAGTGGTAAAAAGGCAACCGAGGGAGGTGGATGTGGCCCAAGCGACTGGGCTTCCACCTACCACATGGGAGGTCCCAGGTTCAGTTCCCGGTGCCTCCTGGAGAAGGCGAGCTGGCGCGACAGGCAGGTGCAGTGAGATGATGCAACAAAGAGACACAAAGAGGAAAGACAATGAGAGACACAACAAACCAGGGCACTGAGGTGGCTCGAGCAATTGCGCGCCCCTCTCCCACATGGGAGGTCCCGGGTTTGGTTCCCAGTGCCTCCTAAGGAGATGAGCAGACACAGAGAGCACACAGCGAATGGACAGAGAGAACAGACAGCGACCTCAAACAATGATGAGGGGGGAGAATAAATAAATAAAATAAATCTTAAAAAAAAAAGGGGGGGGTGCATCTAAGTATTGAAAACTTCCTCCATAAACTTTAAGAAGAAATTAAGGAATTAGTTGAGAACCAGCAAGAAATACTGACTAGACAAGAGACAGAAAGAAATTAAAAGGCAAAGCTGATAAGAAAAATACAATTCCTCTTGAGAACATTATTGTATATATTTCACATTAATATATAGAGTTGTATACACAAAACCATGTATATTTAATGGAGAAATGTATATATTTATTCATCTGTGTTTACTTTTTAGTTTTTAATTGTTTATATTTTCGATATTAAATGTACAAATAAAGAGAAAAAAAAAAAAAACCATGTATACTGTTACACATAGGTGAACGAAGCAACTTTTCCAAGGGAATTTTGACTAAGTTTTCCTTTTACACAATACTTTCAATTTTAGCCTTTGAGTATGATGTGACCAAACCATACCCTTCTCTCATTACAACTGCACTCCTGGATAATCCACCCATTCCCCTACCTTCAGTAATTTCCACTGTACAGTTGACTTGAAAATCTGTACTTCTGACTGTAATCCTTCCCGTTTAGGCTCCAGTCCTACATCTCCATTTGCACAGTGAAGATTTATGTTTAAACACTCATGACCTCTAATTCAATGTTACCACATTTCCTTTAAAACCAGCAACTGGGTGGCTATTAAAGAAGCAACATCTAGATTACTGACCTTGGAATATGTCCACAATAATATATGTTAAATGAAGGGGGGAAAAAGATAAAATGGCAAGACAGTATTGTATAGTCTATTTCTCCACTGGCATGTAGATATTTTTAAGTCAATGTGAGTTCTGGTAGGCATGGAAGAAGTCATACAAAACTTAGTATTTGTTACCTGGAATACATAAACTTTGTAATGGTACCTGGAAAGTTGGGACTGGATAAGGGCTTTTTACCTTTATACTTATTACTAACAAAAAGTTTTCCATGTTTTTTAATAAAATAAAAATAGCCTTGACTTAAAATGTTCCCATTTGTTTGTTCTTTTGACCATTTTTCTGGTCATCTAGGCACAATTTTGAAGCCGTCTTTAAGTACTCTTCTCTTGCTTTCATATTAGTCATCTGATCCTATCTTTTCCTTCTTTATAACATTATCAGTCTTTTCCTATTAAACCTACCACTGCCATCCCCACAGTCCCAATTCTCAGATACTTTCAAACCTAGGTTTTTGCCACCCTAACTCTAGGCGCTTCTTCCTTTCAAATAACCCTAAAAAGTGAAGTCAAAATAAATCATTATAAAACACTGTTGGTATTTCTTCAGTCAACTACGATACTAGTTTCACACCACTTTTATATGTGGGACACAACTCTTGTGAGCTTTCCAATGCCTCCGTCAATCTCTGTCTCTGGGTGGTGCCCCACCCACACTGGGATACCCCCAACCTCCCCCCACCCCCCAATTTGGTTGAAATATCACAGGGTGATCTATCATAAAGAAGTCATGCAACTCAGAGACACAGGTAAATCAGCTCTCCATGGGATGAGCCTTGACCCATTGGAAACAGGAAAAGGGAAGAAGCTGGAAAAATAAATCATCCTTCCTTTCTCTCCTCTATGGACTATTCCAAAGTAGAGTTTCTTCTCGCAACCCTTTTGGAAAAATCCCACATGTGAGCGGCCTGCAATGTCTCTTCTTCACAGCTCAAAGTGAAGCTGCAGCCAGGGATAAAATGTATTGCATCTTCCTCTGCCTTACTTCCTTCTCTACCTCACTCTCACCACCCTGGGCTTACACCTTTCAAGTAAAAAGTTAGTGCCTCAATCAGGCTCTGTTTCCCAGAGGCCTGGGCTAAGACATACACCCTACCTGTACTGATCCTCAAACCACATCCTATGAGGTAAATAAATTTAAAACTACTAGGAAGAAATGAGAAAGCTGTTAGCTATTTCCTTCATTTTACAAACAAAAGAAACAGGCTCAACTAAGACCCTTTCCTGAGGAGCAAGACTTTCTGCTCACCTCATATATCCAATCAATCACCAAATTCTACCAATTTTATTCCCTAAACATTTCTCCAATCTGCCTCTCTCCTCTCCATCCTATCACTACCCTAATGTAATAATAATTCCAGCTTTTTTTTTTTTTAATCAGGGTTTGAGATAATCTCATCTAACACTTTGCCAGTCCTGTGAGATAGATACTATTATTCTCATTATACACATAGGAAAAGTTGAGATTTAAAAAATGGTTTCTTAAAATTTGCCCACTGTCACACAAATAAGTGCTAGAGCTAGGATGAACCTAGGCTGCCTAACATCAAAGCCCAGCCTCTTAATGCTTCATCATTTCTCACCTGGCCCAGTTAAAACATAAATCAGCTCACACCATGCCCCTACTGAAAACCCCCAAGTGTCTTTCCATTAGTTAGAATAAATTCAGACTTCTTCCATGTCCCACAAGGCCTAACAGGAGCTGCCCCCTGCCACAACTCTGACTTTATCTCTTGCCATGCTCCCTTTGCTCACATATGTATTGAGTCCCACTATATGCCTGGCATTGTTCTAGACAATGCAGAGAAATCATAACTAACACAGAAGAAAATCCCTGTCCTCGAGGAGCTTCTATTCAAGTGGGCTTCTTTATGTTCTTCAAACAAGAAAAGTTCATTTTCCAACTAAGAGGGTCTGTATATTTTTATTCTTTTTACCTGGATCATCACTCCCCCACCCCCATGGATGGCTCTTTATTTTTTTGAGTCTCTGTTCACAGGACAACTCTGTGACCTTCTCTGACCAATCTATATAACATAGGACCTTTGCCCTCAGGTATCCTCTATCCTCCTACTCAGTTTTACTTCCCTGATAGTGTTTATCACAACCTGAAAGCATATTTGCTTTTCATTTCGCTTAAAGGTTTATCTGTCTTTCATACTACATTATAAACTCCATGATAACAGAGACTTTGTCTTGTTCCCTGCCCAGTGTCTAAAGAAGTGCCTGGCAGAGCAGGCCACTGATAAGTATTTACTGAAAGCTGGTCTCTGGGCTTCCAGTTTTGTTTAGCTTAAATCCACTCTCTAACACAGCCAGTGGGAGCAGGTCACTTTACCTTCTTAAGTCCTTTCACTGGTCTCCTCCTCTTACCTAACGAAGAGCAAGCACACAAGACGCTCCATGAAAAGGACTCCAACCTCAGGAGCTCAGAGAGGAAGCAGTATATAAACTAGATTTTGAGAGAGAAGAGTGTTCACCAGATGGAGAAGAGGAAAAAAGGGCAATACAGCTCAGAAGCTCAAAAGAATACTCTTACATTCCAAGAAGACATTTCTGGTGTGGGGGGCTGCACATCCATCAGCTGGAAGCAGATTGTGAAGAGCCTCACAGATAGAATTAAGGAATGAAGACTTGATGCCCAAGTGATGGTACAGTCTCAGAAAGTTTGTAAGCAGGGGAACAGTATGACCCAGTTAGTGTTTTAGAATTAAAACGAAAAGGGCAACAGTAAGGAGGATGCACTGGATAGGAAAAGACAAACACTGAAGACAGTAAACCAATCAGAAGGCTACTTGTAGACCACATTAAGAGATAAAGGCCAGAACCACAGAAGTTAAGATGGGGATGGAGAGGAGGAGCAGAGAGATTCGAGGGGACCATATCAAACACTCATCAACTTTATACAAATTCAGCCTTACTATCCAGATAGGAAAAAAAGCTTCCTACCACATGGCCTATAAACATACATCAACAAAAGGAAGTGTCCCAAAATCACTCTAGGCCTTATACTTCCACTATACAAAGAGAGTGGAACTACGTCAGGCCTATCTCTTCTAACAGACTGGTCCTCAAAAGCAGGAAGAATGTCATATCTGTTTCTTCAACATCTAAGGCAGCACCCGGCACTCAACGTTTGTGAATGAACAAATGAACAAGTAGAGGAAGGCTTTATGACTGAAGTAGGACCTTAAGAGATCATTCCAGGCAAGTGCACTGGTGTGGGCAGGTAGGAATGGTGAACCTGGGGGATGGAGACACTGCCTTAAATGAGGAAGGATATTTGTCTCCTTGTCCAGCCTTGGACAGGCCATGCTTGTTCCCTGCTTGGAACCCTCTTCCAGCCCATTGTCGCTTCCCATTCCACATGGCTATCCTTCACTTCATTCAGGTCTCTGTTCAAACGTCCCCTCCCCAGAGAACTGACCAACCTAAGATTCTACAGCACACACTATTATTCTCAGATTCTAACCCCTTTCTCTGTTGTTTTTCTTCTTAGCAGTAGACAATCATTGAAAAAAAATTCTGACAATCTTATTCATCTGTACCTGTATTAGGATCCGCTTCCTTTAATTTCAAATCTAAGTTCATCTGTCAGTTACCAAGATCAGGACCTACTAAAATCTACAGCACACTGAGATTTAAAAAAGAAAAAAAAAAATTTTTTTTTTATTAAAGTCACTGCAAAAAGTTATGTGTCAACCTCTTCTAAGTCCTGTCATTTAAATTCCTTCCAATAAAACATGTTGCAGGAAACATATGCCAGTCCTTCACAGAGGTAAGCAGCAAAGGATCTGGTTTTCCTTAATGGGGAAAATTCTAGGAATGGAGGCAACTATCCTTAAAGAAATTAATCGATATTCACTACTTAATATTGAAGAATCAGAGGAAAACAGATCCTAAATACAAGCTAGGAGAAAGCACAGACCGCAGTGAGGCACTGTACTTTTACACCTATTTAAGTCTTTTTCACAAAGTTTTTTCTATAGGAAGTCGCTGCTCAGAGGTAGTCTGATGTGGCCGAAACAGCCCAGGTTGAGTCCCAGCCTGAGTCATGGGCCATTAAGCCAGCTGGGTACTCCGGGGTGAACCTCCCTTGGTCTGCCTTTCCCGTGGGGATGCCGAAAAGTCTATGAAGCTGTAAAATAAATTTAAGCTTTAGGTCAGAGATATCTGAAAAGCTGGGCAAAGGCGATCAGTAGCGGCTTCATGCTGCACTTGAGAGTAAAAGCTACCGGACGTGAGGCTCAAAGATTCACGCCAGCGACTACTAAAGGAGGGGATGAGGGAGGAAATGCATGCCCAGGTTAAGGTCGCCCTTGAGCCCCCACCGCGGGGCCACGCCGCCTCATGGCTCAGGGTCTGCGGGACCCCGCGTGGACCGCCGCCTCACCTGCAGCCTTGTCCGCAGCCATCTTCCCGCCTCGGTTCGGGTTCTTCCCCGCAGGTGGCGCGTCCCGGACTCCCGCCGCGGCGCTGGCCGCTTTCTGGACCTGGGACGGCGACTGTCTACCGACCGGGCTCTGGTCCCCTGGGTTCCGGCCTAGAGAATGGGAAGACTGCAGGTTAAGGAAGTGACGAAGGTGAGTTCGCGTCGTCTAGCAACAGTGGCAGCGTCTCGGCCGGGGCGGCGCCTCAGCCTCCCGCCATACGCCGCTTCCGGCCCGCGGCGCCCCGGGAAACACCACTTCCGGAGGCCACGGCCAGCGGCCCGGAAGGCGCCGGCGTGGGAACTGCGGCCTAGACCTGCCCCACGCTGGCGTCCCTTCAGAGCCCCGCCCCCGACGCTGCGTGCATGCGCGCCCGGCTGGACGTGCGGACAGGCGCGGCTCTGGGGCCTGGCGCGCAGTGCTGGGTGGGTCGTGAGGCAGCTGGGGAGCTCTTCCGTTTGCATATTCTCGTTAAAATTCCAAAGTCAGAGCTTTCGTCTCTCGTTTTATGTGAAATCACAATAAGCACACCTGACTTTTATGTGCTGAGCACTGAGCCTTGCACTTGACCTGTACTGTCTCGTTTATTTCTCACAACTCTTTATTTTAGAATAGTTTTAGATTTACAAAAAGTTTGCAAATATGGTCCATAGAATTCCTGTATACTGCTCATCTAGTTTCCCCAATTGTTAGCTTCTTTACTTTCTATTAAATTACTATGACACATTCATCACATCTAAGAAATCAACTCTAGAACTTTATTCAGATCTCACCATTTTCTCCGCAGTGTCCATTTTCTATTCCAGAAGCCCACTCAAGATCACACATTTCATTTATTCTTCAGGTCTTCTTAAGCTATTCTTGGCTGTGATCATCAGTCTAGGTTCTCCAGGGAAACAGAACGAGGATATACATATATATATACATACATATATATATATAATGTATCTATTACGAGATTTATTATAGGAATTGGCTCACATGACTGTGGGAATGGGAAAGTCCAAATTCCATAGGGCAGGCCACAAGCTGAGAACTCAGATGAAGGTTATTAATAAATTCCCCTGGAGAAGCTGTCTGTCTGAAGTAGAGATGGAAACTCTTCTTTCTGGCTGTTGAAAGCATCAGTTCTCCCTTTAAGACCTTCAACTGATTGTAGGAGACTTCTCTCGTTGCTGAAGGCAATCTCGTTTGACGATTATAGATGTAATCAGCCACAGATGCAATCAACTTGCTGATGGTTTAAACCTATGAAATATCCTCAGAGTAACGAACAGGCCAGTGCCTGTTTGAACAAACAGTTGGACAACATAACCTTGCCAAGCTGACACATGAACTTAACCATCACACTTGTGCTTGATGACCCTGATAGTTTTGGAGAGTACTAGACAGAGTTTTTGAAGAATGCCCCTCAATTTGACTTTATCCAATGTTTTTCTCATGGTTAGACTGAGATTATAGGTTTTTAGGAGGAAGTCTACATAGATGTCACTTCGTTTTCATCCTATTATATTAGAAGTACATGCTATCATACCAATGGAATGGAATTGAGAATCCATAAATAAACCTTCACATCTCTAGCCAATTGGCTTTTGACAAGAGTTCCAAGTCCACTCAATGGGGAAAGAATAGTCTCTTCAACAAACGGTGCTGGAACAACTGGTCACCGACATGCAAAAGAATGAAGTTGAACCCCTACCTCATACCAGAGACAAAAAATTAACTCAAAATGGATCAATGACCTAAACAGAAGAGCTAAAACCATAAAATTCTTAGAAGAAAACATGGAAGGAAATCTTCAGAACCTTGTATTTGCCAATGGATTCTTAAATATGACACTAAAAGTATAAGCAGTCAAAGAAACAGTAAATAAATTAGACTTCATCAAAACTTCATTAAAACTTTTGTGCATCAAAGGACATTACCAAGAAAGTGAAAAGACAACATATACAATAAGAGGAAATAGTTTCAAATCGTATATCTGATGAGGATTTA
The DNA here is from genome assembly GCA_029593785.1 of Cabassous unicinctus. Classification (NCBI taxonomy): domain Eukaryota; kingdom Metazoa; phylum Chordata; class Mammalia; order Cingulata; family Chlamyphoridae; genus Cabassous; species Cabassous unicinctus. Next base: position 14,168 of record JAQZBX010062160.1, read on the forward strand.
ATATCCAGAATATATTAGCCATTAGGGAAATATAAGTAAAAACCATGAGATACCACTTCACACCCTCTAGGATAGATATTATTTTAAAAGCAGAAAATAACAAGTGTTGACAATGATGCAGAGAAATTGGAACCCTCACGCATTGTAAAATGATGTGACCACTGAAACGGTTTGGCCTTTCTGCAAAAAGTTAAACATAGAATTACCATATGACCTGGCAATTACACACCTAGGTATATACCCCAAAGCATAGAAAACAGGGACTCAAACAGAAACTGGTACACCAATGTTCATAGCAGCATTATTCACAGTATCGAAAAGCTAGAAACATCCCAAGTATTCATCAACTGTTGAATGCATAAATAACATGTGGTATAGTCATACAATGGAATATTATTCAGTCATAAAAAGTCATGATGTTCTGATACATGCTATAACGTGGGTGAACCTTGAAAACATTATTCCAAGTGAAATAAGCCAGATACCAAAGGACTAATATTGTATAATTGTGCTTATATGAAATATCTGGAATAAGCAAATTCATGGAGACAGAAAGTAGATTATAGGTTACCAGGGCCTAGGAAGCAGAGAATGGGGAGTAATGGGTATGGAATTTCTGTTTGGGATGATGAAAAAATCTTGGTAGTAGATGGTAATGATGGTAGATCAACTTTCTAAATATAATTATTACTAATGAATTGTATACTTAAAATGGTCAAAAGAAAAAAGTTGGGGGTAATAAGTAAATTTTACTTTTTTATTTGTTCAGTAACTCAAGTTTTTTTAAACAATCAGAATGTTTTACGGATAAATTTTTCACCCCAAGGAAGGGACTTAACTCTTAGATTTAAGACCCTTTCCTTTACAATATATACAAATTTCCTTTAGCTTGCCATCTGTCCATTCTTTTACACTGTTAAAGCCAAGAACCCATAAACAAATCACAAATAGCCGTAACCTACATTAGTTAACATTCCCCTTTAACATGTTGACATTTTTATTAAAGGATTAGTTATTTTTGCATTTCCATTTCTCATATCTCATGATATTCCATATAAGTTGCATTATTGCTTTACAGGCCACACAACTTTCTAAAGTATAGTTAGGGAAGCGGATGTGGCTCCAGCGATTGAGCACCTGCTTCCCACATGGGAGGTCCTGGGTTGGGTCCCTGCTGCCTCCAAAAACAAGCAAACAAAACAAACAACAAGCAAACAAATGAAAAAACCAACTCAGGAAAGCTGATGTGGCTCAGTGGTTGAGCACCGGCTTCCCTCATACAAGGTCCTGGGTTCAATCCCCAGTTCTGATCGCTTAAAAAAAAAAAAAAAGTATGTTTGTATGCATTGCCTGTTTTCCTTGATCTGTAAGAGTTTGATACTGATTTTACTACAGAATTTTTTTTCTTTATTTTGTACATTTAATAATTGAAAATAAACAATTAAAAACTAAAAAGGAAACAGATGAATACATACATTTCTCAATTAAATGCACTGGATACATATAATTTTTTTTTTAAATCAAACAATATGTTACACAATATATTTGGTTCATAGTAATGCATTCATACAGTATTTGTCCTTTTGTGTCTGGCTTGCTTCGCTCAACAAATGTCCTCCAGGTTCACCCATGTTGTCATATGCTTTACAACTTCATATCTTTTTATAGCTGCATAATATTCCATCGTGTGAATAAATCACAGTTTGTTTATCCATTCGTCACTACAGAAATTTTAAGTTTGAAAATACCACAGTTAGTATTTCTTCTCAAAATTTATTGTTCACATCACTAATCACTACATGCATATTTAGCTGTGATTATATTGTTCAAAAACTGCACCCATTATCAGAACAGTGCAAATGATATTGTAAAATTATAATGGCTTGAATTCAAAGTTATTCAAATGATCACTGTCAAGTAATTTCACTTGAATGTGTATATTTCACCACCACTGCTTCCATTACCCTTCTTTTAGTAGAACCATCAATCATTCACAATTTCTTTTTTTTATAGATTTTTAAAAAAGATTTATTTAATTTATTATTTCTCCCCACCCCCTCATTGTTTGCATTTGCTGTGTCTGTTCATTGTGTGCTCATCTTCCTTTTAGGAGGCACTGGGAACCGATCCCGAGATGTTCTTTATGGGAGGGTGAGGCCTAATCACTTGAGCCACCTCTGCTCCCTGCTGTGTTGTGTCTCTCATTATGTTTTCCTCCTGTGTCTCTTGTCGCATCATCTTGTTGCGCCAGCCCTGAAGCCGTGCCTGTCTTCTTTAGGAGGCACTGGGAACCGAACCCGGGACCTCCCATGTGGTAGGTGGGAGCTCAATTACTTGAGTCACATCCACTTCCCCACAATTTCTTTATATCATCAGTTTTTTCTCCCAAGTCCCCAAACTAAGAATGCCAAGTAGCCTTGGAAACCCACAGCTCCACAATATTTTAATGTTTTAAGAACACATTTGTTGGGAAGCGGGTGTGGCTCAGTGGATGGGGGGGAGCCCCCGTTTGCCATGTGGGAGGCCCGGGTTCGCGTCCCGGGGCCTCCTTGTGGGGGCACGCCGGCCTGGGCGGTGCGGTGGGCTGATGCAGCAACCTCACGGCAGGAAGCGGGTGTGGCGCATTGGATAGAGCCCCCGTTTACCATATGGGAGGCCTGGGTTCGCGTCCCGGGGCCTCCTTGTGAGGGCACGCCGGCCTGGGCGGTGTGGTGGGCTGATGCAGCAGCCTCGCGGCAGGAAGCGGGTGTGGCGCAATGGATAGAGCACCCGTTTACC
>JAQZBX010062161.1:0-16954 GCA_029593785.1 Cabassous unicinctus
AAAAAAAGCTTCATTTATTTAAAAATATATATGAACTGAAAGTGGGGGGATGCTTCCAGAAGAAAAAAATTTGAATTATTCCTGTTAAAATGACAGAGGTGTTATTAAAATGCATATTTTATCTGAACAATTTGGACAATTTTTTTGCAGATCTTTCATTTGAAGGTGATGGAGTAGCTTCTCTGACCAACTCTCTTTATCCAACACCAACTATGAAATGAACTGCTGTTATTCCAAAATGACCCCACATTTTCCTATTATAAATATCAGAATGTAAAATGCTTTATCTTGGCTCATTAAAGAAAAATGAACCTGCTTGATTTGTTTATGATCAACAGTTTTCATGACCTAATTATAAAGATTCCTAAATAATCACACAATAAATTTTCAAGTTCAGACTTTATTAGCTGGTGGCAGACCACCACTAAGCGGACCTCAAGGTTTCTTGCTTGCACTGTTGAATTTGGGGCTGGTTCGTTTTCTACTATGGGAACTTTCCTGTGCATTATAGGATGGTTAGCATCCTTCCTCTACCCACTAGATACCAGTAGCTTGTCCCCAGCCCTACTTATGACAACCAAAAATGTCTCCAGATAATGCCGAATGTCCCTGGGGTAAAGGGAGTGATGGAGGGGAATCGTCCCCGGTTGATAACATTGGCCTGATGATATCATTGAGAAACTGACCCAGCCTAAACCTTTCAGTTTATTAAAAATACATATGTATTAGCTAGTATTGTGAGTGTTTCCTCATTGTATATTATATTATCTATTCAATAACAATAAATATTTCAATCTGCTCCATAAACTGCTTACCAAAGGCACTTTGTCAAAGGTGAAAGAGCATAAGAAATTGAAATAAAAAGAAAGAATGCTCATTTGACCCAGTCTGTGCCTTCCTGAGTTTACAGTAAAATTAGATTTCTAACCATGCATGTGCTTGAACAGGTCAAGGGTGCTCTGGGCATGATATCAGAGAGCAGGATTTACTGGTGTACCATCTCCCATCTCACCCATCCTGTCACCATTCTTCTTCATTCACACTAACTCAATCACATCACTCTCCTGTCATTTGCTCAGGTCTGTTGTGGACTCTGTCCCCTGGGAAACCCCAAAGTGGCCATGAGTCTCCTACTCACTTATTAGAGTCTCTCTCATGTAGGCAATGTCCAATTTATTTTGTGCCTGCTCAAAGAGGAACTACCACTTTATGACCTGAGAACTTGAACAATTACCATGATGACAAAAATGAGTAAATTTTGTCTTATTTTATTGGTTCAGTATTCCCATTCAGTGTTTGAATCATTCTATCCCCTGATTTGCATTCCCCATTTGTTGAATGTTGCCCCAGTAGCATTCACCACCACTACCACCACCACCAACCCCTCGTCCCCACACACATTTCAGTGTTTTTTGCACATGACCAGGAAATCTCCTGAGGTACTGAAGAAAGACCATTCCCGTAGAAGAGAGACAGAAGTCAACTCTTGAGGTGGAAATATGTCAACATTTCCAGAACTTTCTGTTGAACTCAGGAAAATTGAGGAACTTGGGATAGGTCATTAACATACTTTTTAGTGCCCTCTCCATTCCAGTCATCATTCTATGTCCTTTATAAAATATAGTTACCACAATTTGACACAACATACAGGCATTCTCTGACCAGCTGAGGTAAACAGGATCCCACTCTGGGCAGTGGACTTATGTAGGAGACAGCAGAAAGATGTGTTTTCATGTGGGCATTTGATTTACATCTTTGTCTCAAATTGTGTCTCTTGTGGACAAAATTCCTAAGTCTATTTTACATGTGCTAGTTATGTGATATCTTCCTCCATTTTATGATATATATATTTAGTTATACATTATATTTATATTTATATTTCATGACTATAGATAAATACAACTATATATCCATATGACTGAAGGACAAAACCCAAGATTTCTTTCAATTAATCACACACATGTTAAAGAGTATATAAATGTATATACCTGTATAATCTTCTGCCAGTAGACATATTCACGACTGCTTGATGAACAGTATGCTTGTGTGTTTATTAAAATACCCATCAGAGATATTTCCATACAAAATTATTTCAGAAACCTCTCATCTTCCTCTTCATTTCCTCTTCTTTCCAGGATCTTGGGCTTCAACCATCCTTGCATCAATTTCCAATGAACTCAGTCTGAGGGCCCACAGTGAGTTCTGAGTCTTGTCTTGCCTCCTGAAGGAGAATCTCTCCATTCTTCCATTCTGAAAATGTTTGTCTCATCTTCTCAGATTATAGATCCATTGACTAGCTAACAGCCTAAACAATTAACATAACACGTTAATGGTTGATAACTTAAAGTGCTACTCCTCCCACTTGGCAGCTCCTTTTTAATCACAGCTGTCAGCTGCTTATTCTAAAATTTTAGTTTGTGGCATCTTGGACAATATTGCAGACCTGTAAGGTATTTTGTGTTCCTAAATAATAATATATATGTGCACATCAAGGAATAGAATACTTTTCAAAAAATCAATTAAATTATTCTTTCAGGATCTCCCTTGGAAAATCGAGCTATTTTTATATAATTCACCTGAAAATCTGTGGTGAGCTCAACTCAGCAAGATGAACAGAAAATCACTGTGCTGTGAATGCCAGTTTAAATATTACTGATAGGATCACAATTATATTGCAGTCTTCCTTTTCTGTCTACAAAGAATTTCTATCTCCTGAATACTCACTTGCCTTGCCAAACTTAATAATTGATTTTAAAGCAGAGAACAAAGGTAAAATGACCTAGAAGATAATTTTAAAAGAAAAGTTAACAAAGAAACCCAAACAATGTAAAATGTAATATCCCTACCAATTAGACTTCAAGAACTGGGTATTTTCAATAATTCCATTATTTTATCACACATGAATGATTTAGAGAAAACAAATGTCAGAGAAATCTGGTAGCAGATCATGACCTATGATTTTAGCCAACGATTATGTATCATTTCTTTAGCTCGTGTCAGGATAAAGAATGTATAGGGCACTTCATAAATACCCATGGATTAATGTCAAAAATAAATCATCACCAGGATTGAGTGCAGATTGAATATTAAATGATTATTCATTGACAAATATAATTTATCTTGTTTGAATCAATTCTTTGCTATGTCAGTAGAACAATTGTCAAACATGCGATTTCTAATGGTGACCAAACCATACAACTATAATTCAAATAGGAGAATCCTACAGAAACAAACTTTATATATATAAATTTACATTAAAATTATCTAGCTTAAATGATAGTTATGTTGTCTCAGGATTCTCTTAAAAATAATATAATCTTCTCTTGTGTATGGGCTTCACTTAATGACTTGCTTCCAAAGGGAAGTTTGGAAAGGGCTAGGAAGGGGAATAGTAACTTGTCAGTGAAGAAATCTGCCAAAATTTCCTTGGCAGGTAATTACGGTTAATGTCATTAGTAATAAATCATGGTACCATTGATATGATGTGATGAGAATGGTACTTGACTTTTCTAGTATTCATCCCCAAAACCTATAACCCCAGTCTAACCATGAAAAACACATCAGACAAACCAAACTTGAACGACACTTATAAAGTATCTGATTATACTCCTCAATTCTGTCAAGGTCATTGTGTGAGAAAGTGTCACAAACCAGAGGAGATTAAGGGCACATGACAATTAAATGTAAAATAGTATCTTTGATGGGATCCTGGAACAAAAATGGGATATTAAGGAAAATTAGTGACATCCAAGTTAAGTGGAGTTTAGTTAATAGTAATGTATCAATGTTTGTTCATTACTTGTGACAAAAATACCATACTAATATTGTTGGAGAAGATGCTGAGAGTCAGAGCATAAAGGGTTAAGCATTTAAAAAGCATGCCTGCTGGAGAAGAAACAATAAGCGAATGTCTCCAAGGTCTCTGTGTACTGCAGACGTCAGTAGGAGGAAGCAGAGCGGGATGAACCCACCACTAAGAAGTTACTGTAGTTTATCTAATAATACAGGAACCGGCAGCTCTCCTACATGCCAAGCAGAGGAATTAATGAAAAGATGCCCTAATTTTGTTATCAGCTTTGTAGTATATAAAGCAGCTTCAGCCTAAATAAATTTGCCTGCATTCCACATGGAGTGAGGTCCCCTGATCCCAATCTCTCTTTGGATCGTTCCCGGCACCGTCAAACTCCATGTTGTTTTACAACATAATATTAATAAAATTAACAATAGGGGAAAATGTGTGAGACGCATATGTGAAGTTTCTGTATTATCTTTGCAACCTTTCTGTAAATCCATAACAAAAAGTTTATTTAAGAAAATAAACAATATACCTATCTTTATGTGATATCAATTCTATATAAACTGATGGATTTACTTGCTAATATTCTATTTAAAATTTGCATCTATATCTAAAAATGTGGGTGTATTAGTCAGCCAAATGGGTGTTGATGCAAAATACCAGAAATCTGTTGGCTTTTATAAAGGGCATTTATTTGGGGTAGAAGCTTACAGTTACCAGCCCATAAAGCGTAAGTTACTTCCCTCACCAAAGTCTATTGCCAGATGTTGGAGCAAGATGGCTGCTGACATCTGCAAGGGTTCAGGCTTCCTCTTCCTCTTAAGACTCCATGGTCCCAGCTTCTTCAAATATTGGCTGTAGACTGGGATAAGTCTTGTCTCTTTCCCAGGGCTCGTTTCTCTCTGGGTTCAGCTGCTCTGTTCTCTCTACAAGACCAGCTGTAAATTATCAGGAAAACGGCTTGTCTCTCTTCCCGGGGTCTCTACTGTGTCTAATGGAGCCTTCTCTCTTTCCTCACATAGCTACTCTTTGTGTGTTTAGTTCCCATGGCTCCAGCTCAAAACTTCAATCTCCCTTCCCTGCAGTGCAGTTTCTCTGTGAGTCCCTGCCCACCAATGTCCTACTGGCCCAATCAAAGTGTTAATTGTTATTTAATCATGTAAAGGTGAAACCTCTGAATCTAATATAATCCAATATGCCCAGAGGAACATACCAGTTTATAAACATAATCCAATATCCATTTTTGGAGTTCATAAACAATATCAAACTGCTACAGTGGGTATCTTTAAATTTATTTTTTATATCATCATTATCTGGTATTGATACTATATACCAGAAATGAATTGGATTTTTAGAGCAATTTGGAGAGATTATATATCTTCATAATATTTAATATTCCAATTAATAAGTAGGTTATGTTAGCCCATCAAATTATTTTAAGACAATTTACATTTTTGTGGCATTTTTCTTGTCCTTAATTATTTGATATTTTTTATGACTGGATCCTAATGTGTATATGTGAATCTTATATCCAGCAAATGGAGAATTGTATATTAGCTCTAAAACTTTAAATTCTTGGATTTTATGTGTAGACAACTCATGTGACAAACAAATACTGGGAATTCTGTCTCCTATTTTACAATTATTTTACTTAATTTAGTTTTTCGGTTAAATAATGCAAGAAGTACAATGTTAAAGAGTGGACAGACGAGGGAGCTTTGTCTTGTTCTTGCCTTCTAAAGTGACACCACTATATACTGTTTGCAGAATATTTTGGGATAACTTATATCAGGTTAAACAAGGGCTCAGGAAGCAGATGTGGCTCAAGCGATTGAGCTCCTGCCTACCACATGGGAGGTACCTGGTTCAGTTCCCAGTGCCTCCTAAAGAAGACAGCAAGCTGACATGATAGGCAGGCGTGGCAAGCTGACTCAACAAGAGACACAAGAAGAAAAACATGAGTGACACAAAAAGCAGGGAACAGAGGTGGCTCCAGCAATTAGGCCCCTCTCTCCCACATCGGAGGTCCTGGGTTCAGTTCCTGGTGCCTCCTAAAGAAACAAGGAAAATGAACGGACACAGCAAGTGCAAACAATGAGGGGGTGGGGAGAAATACATAAATAAGATAAATCTAAATCAAAAAAACCACAAGGACTCATCAATATGCTCTTCTTATTTATACTGTTATATACTACAAATAAGTAGTGAATTATATCAAATGCCTTTCCTGTTGTTGATAAATTTTCTAATATTAAAAGTAGGGTTTTGAAGCCCCAATCAAGATGGTAAAGTGAGAAGTTTCAGAGACTATCAATATAAATATGGGAATTATGAAAAAGAATGAAACATAGCTTAAGACCACAGTAACTGAAATTAAAAATTCCCTAGTTTTCAACAGAAGATTGGAGCTGGCAAAAGAAAGAGTATGTGAAGCTGAAGCTAAGACAATTGAAGTCATCCAGTCTGAAAGCAGAAGGAAAAAAGAATGAAGAAAAGTGAGAAGAGTCTGAGGAAACTGTAGGACACCATCAAGCAAATCAATATACACATTGTGGGAGTCCGAGAAGGAGAAGAAAAAGAAAGGGGTAGAGGGAATCTTCAATGAAATAACAGCTGAAAACTTGCCAAATTTAATGAAAAACATGAATATCTACCTCCGAGATGCTCAACAAATTCCAAACAGAATAGACCATGCCACAGCACATTATAATCAAATGGAATGCCAAAGATAGAATTCTGAAAGTTGCAAGAGAGAAGCAACACGTAACACATGAGAAAACCTCAGATTAAGGGTCAATTTCTCATGGTGACAAGAAGGCTGTAGGATGACATTTAAACTGCTGAAAGCAAAAAGATTGTTAACCATGAGTTCTATATCCGGATATCTGGTAAAACTGTCTTTCAAAAATGAGGGATAGATTAAGATATTCTCAGATAAATAAACACTGGCCAACCATATAACAGATGCTAAAGAGAGTTCTGCAGGTTGAAAAGAAAGGCCAATAGACAATACATTGAAGCTGCATGAAGAAAAAAGATCTTTGGCAATTATTTGAAAGATTAAATGCCTGAACCAAAGCTATTGAATCAGTTTGTTAGAAGATCAGGAGGAGAGATAATAGACATTCTTTACCTTGGCCTGGATGAGTTCTTGAGGGCATAAACTGAATAATGCCTGCTAAACCACAAAACCAAATGCAGCTTGTTTATTTTCCCTTGGAAAATCTGTCAAGGGCTAGATTATAATGTAAAGTCAGTCAGTGAATGATATTTAGCATGATAAAAATCTAGTACTTAGCATAAGGTCATGTGCTGTATTCATCATACAAAAACACAATTGCTTATTGTATTTTTTAAAGTATATTAATTTTTATCTAATTTGCAAAATAATATTTCATTTAGAATTGTAAAGATGCTATAAGATGCTATTAGGGGAAGCGGGTGTGGCTCAGTGGATAGAGCCCCCGTTTGCCATGTGTGAGGTCCCGGGTTCGCTTCCCGGGGCCTCCTTGTGAGGGCAGGCCAGCCCGCCCGGCGCGATGGGCTGATGCAGTGGGACCTCGTGGCAAGGGGGAGATGAGCGGACACGGAGAGAGCACACAGCGAATGGACACAGCGAGCACGGGTGGCAAGGGGGGGATAAATAAATAAGTGAATAAATCTTTAAAAAAAAAAAAAAAGATGCTATTAGGTTTTCAATAGTACACATAGTCAGGAAATACATGCCCCTCAAGAGGAATTGATTTTTTAAAATTACATAAGTTGTGGGTTTACAAAAAAAGCATGCATAAAATACAGGGTTCCCATAAACCACCTGTGACAGTTTGAATTTTGTGAATCCTCAAAAGCAAAAGATTATGTTTTAAACTAATCCATTCCTGTGGGTGTCAATGAGACCCATTTGACTGGATTATGTCAGTGGGGCATGATTCATGTTGAGTCTCCACCCTTTTGCCGGATCTGATATAAAGGGAGACACAGAAACTCAGACAGAGGATAAAGGGAGCCAGCATATATGATTTTGCATGTGTGAGAGAAGACTGCAGGAAAACAGAAGACCCCAAGAGGCTCAAAGAGTTGAGGCCCAGAAAGAGACAAGCCCTATGCCTGTTTGCTTACACTGAGCTCCAAGAGACAGTAGATTCTGGAGGCGAAGGCAGAGACCTCCGCAGAGATTGGCAACCATCTTGCTTCACCACAGGGCAACAAGGTCAGTAACAATTGTAGCTGACTTTGGTGAGAAAGCATTTCTGCTGATGCCTCAATATGGGTATTTCATGGCCTTAGAACTATAAGCTTTTACCCCAAGTAAAATTATAAAAGCTAACAGATTCTGGTTCTTTATATAGGCAACTCTTTGGCAAACTAAAACACCATCTATTATTAGCATCTTGCATTAGTGTGGTGCATTTGTTACAATTGAAGCAAAAAATATTTTTATAATTGTACTGTTAACTATAGTCCATGGTTTAACCTAGAGTTCACTATGTTGTGTAGTTACATGGATTTTTAAAAAAATTTTATTCTAGTAACATATATTCAAACTCAAATTTTCCTTTAGCCACATTCAAATATATAAAGTGCTGTTAATTACATTTACAATGTACTTAACCATTTGTATTAGTGCTAAAGAGGTATTGATGCAAAATACCAGAAATATGTTGGCTTTTGTAAAGGGTATTTATTTGGGGTAGAAGCTTACAGTTACCAGGCCATAAAGCGTAAGTTACTTCCCTCACCAAAGTCTGTTGCCACGTGTTGGAGCAAGATGGCTGCCAAAATCTGCAAGGGTTCAGCCTCCCTCTTCCTCTTAAGGCTCCTGGTTTCAGCTTCTTCCAATATCAGCTGTAGGCTGGGATAAGTCTTGTCTCTCTCCTGGGGCTTGTTTCTCTCTGGGCTCAGCTGCTCTATTCTCTCCACAAGGTCAACTATAGACTATCAGGCTCTCTCTCTTCCCAGAGCCTCTGCCATGTCTATGGAGCCATCTCTGTTCCTCTGTATTCTTCTCCTGTGTGTTTACTTCCTGGGGCTCCAGCTCAAAACTCCAAATAACTCCTCTGCCTTGTTATTTTCTCTGTGAGTCCCCACCCATGAAGAGAATGGGGACTCAATGTCCTATTGATTTGGCCCAATCAAAGCCTTAATCATAATTTAATCAAATAAGAGTGAAAACTCTGAATACAATACAATCTAATGTACTCAGAGAAAATGACCAATTTACAAACATAATCCAATATCTATTTTTGGAATTCATAAATAATACCAAACTGCTACACCACCCATTACCAAAATTTTTCCATTGTCCCAAATAGACAAGATTTAAGTCCTCATTTCTTATCCCACCCCACGCTCTGGTAACCTATATTCTAGAATCTGATTCTCTGAGTTTGCTTATTTTAATTATTTCAAATCAGTGAGATCATACAATATTTTCCTTTTGTGTCTGGCCTATTTCACTAAACATGATGTCTGCAAGGTACATCTAAGCTGTTGCATGTATCAGAAATTCATTCCCTTTTGTGGCTGAATGATATTCCATTGTGTGTATATACCACATTTTGTTTATCCATTCATCAGTTGATGGGCACTTGGGTTGCTTCTATCTTTTGGCAATTGTGAATCAAGCCAGTATGGAAATCAATGGGCGAATATCTGTTTGAGTCCCTGCTTTCAATTCTTTTGGGTATATACCTAGAAGTGGAATTTGTGGGTCATATGGTAATTCTATACTTCTCTTTCTGAGGAACTGCCAAACTGTTTTCCACAGCTGCTGCACCGTTCCACATTCCCACCAGCAATAAATGAGTGTTCCTATATCTGTGCATACTCTCTAACACTGGTAATTTTCCATTTTTAATAGTAGCTATTCTAATGAGTGTGAAATGGTATCTCACTGTGGTTTTGATTTGTCTTTCCATAATGGCTAATGATAGTGAAGATCTTTTCATGTGCTTTTTGGCCATTTGTATATCTTTGAAGAAATGTCTATTCAAGTCTTTTGCCATTTAGTAATTGGGTTGGCTGTCTTTTGTTGTTGTTGAGTTGTAGGATTTCTTTGTATACTCTGGATATTAAACACCCATAGTGTAGGTTGTCATTTTACTTTCATGATAAAGTGCTTTGATCAAAAAACTTTTTAATTCTGATGAGTTCTCATTTATTATTTTTTTCTTTTGTTGCTTTTGCTTTGGTTGTAAAGTCTAAGAAACCATTACCTAACACAAGGTCCTGGAGATGCTTCCCTGTGGTTTCTTCTAGGACTTACATAGTTCTGGTTCTTATATTTAGGTCTTTGATCCATTTTAGTTGATTTTTGCAAATGGTGTGAGGTAGATGACCTTCATTCTTTTGCAGATGGAGATCTAATTGTCCCAGCTCCATTTGCTACTGATCTTTGAGGGAAAACTTTATCTTTCACCCTTAAGTATGATGTGAGCTGTGAGTTTTTCATATATGTCCTTTTTTAATTTGAGGAAGTTTCCTTCTATTGCTGTTTTCTAAGTATTTTTATCAAGAAAGCATTCTTGATTTTGTCAACTGCCTTTTCTGCATTGAGAATCTCATGTGTTTTTTATTCCTTCATTCTGTTAATATGGTGTATTAATTGATTTTCTTATGGTGAACCACCCTTGAATATGCAGGATAAACCATATTTGATCTTGGTGTATAATTATTTTAACTTGCCATGGGATTTGGTTTGCCAGTATCTTGTTGAGGATTTTTCATTTTCATTCATAAGGGATATTGCTTTGTAATTTTCTTATATTGTTGTGTCTTTAACTGGCTTTGGTATGAGGGTGATGTTGGCCCTGTAGAATGAATTAGGGAATGCTCCCTCCTCTTCCATATTTTGGAAGCATTTTAGCAGGATTCATGTCAAAGCTTCTTGGAATGTTTCGTAAAATTCTTTTGTGAAGCCTGGGTTTTTCTTCATTTTTGATTACTGATTTAATCTCTTTACTAGTATTGGTTTGTCAACAATAGAAATCATCTATTTCTTCTTGTGTCAGTGTAGGTAGTTTGTGTTTCTAGGAATTTGACCATTTCATCTAGATTATCTTATTTGTTAGTGTACAGTTGTTCATAGCATGCTCTTGTAGTCCTTTTTTAAAAAATTATTTTATTACCTGCTTCATCCCCCCACCCCACCCCCATGGCTCCCTTGTCTGTCTGCTCGCTGTTGGCTCATCTTCTTTAGGAGGCACTGGGTCCTCCCATGTGGGAGGCAGGTGCCCAATTGCTTGAGCCACATCTGCTCCCCCCCTTATAGTCCTTTTTATGTCAGTGGGGTGGTAGTAATTCCCCCCTTTTCATTTCTGATTTTGGTTATTTGTGTCTTCTCTCTTTTTTCAGGACTCTTGCATATGCTGTAGCCTTGCATAAAAGCTTTTCCCACAGCACAGCTCATTCTAAATCATGTCTCCTGAAATGACACCTCAGGAGAGAGAACTGCTTTTGCTTTTCTTTCTAAAAATAGTATCCTCCATTACTCACTCTACTTCTACCTGGCTTCATTTTTCCTAGTATCACTTGGCATTCTCAGCCCTCATTAATATGTTTTATTTGCTTTGGATTTCTAAAGTGCAGGTCTGTGAAGAAAGGAACTTTGATATGTTTTGTTCACTGCTATCTCCCTGGGACCTAGAAGATTGTGTATTTCATAATAGCATGAAATAAATATTTTTAAATGAGTTCCTAAACCACACATGCTAAAATCCTGCCTCTAGAGGAATCATAATGTGCACCTGTTGTCCCCTTCCCAGAGCCCCTGTGACAAGCACCTTTGGCTTCTCAGCAGCATGCCCAAGGAAGGCACAGTCCCTAATGGGTGTGATTCTCTAATTCATGTGCCAATAAACAGCACCAGGAAGCCTAGTTGCAGATAAAGCACTCTTCAACAATGAATATGAATGGAAACGTTCCTTTTCTAGTAAACCTTTAAAAAAAATACGAATCCATTCAAGTCATTCAAGTTTTGCCCTTTAGAAACATCTGCCTTTCTGTGAAACTGCAGGGATTCAAACAAAAGTTGCAACTTTTACTGCCATAGAAAACCCTGCTTTCCAGCCACTTGGCAGAGCATTTATTAATAGTATGCAGAGGCAAAATGCCATCATTCCTATGATACAAAGAACTACATTATCCTCCAAAGTAGAAAGTAAAAAATATATATTATTATGCACCTCAGATTATTTATTTGTGAACAGAGTATCAATTTCTTCCAAATAAGTTAGTTTTTTTCTTGGTAAAGCACATTTGATCATTTGGAAGAAGCCAAAGCTTTAAACATTTTCAAAAGTGGCTCACAAAACAGAAAATCTCATTTGATGGAGCTAACCGTAATTACAGTTATTGGAAGTTATACCCATTTGCATGCCCTAAAGAAATGGCTCAGCTGCACAATTTCTGGTAATATTCATCACAGTGTGGCAGAAAACCTGAGCAATTCTGGAATGCCTGACATACTTGACAGAGGCACTGTGAGGAATCTTTTACTCTGCTTACAATTCGCAATCCTGCAAGGTCATTTCTAGAGAATAATGTTATCAAAGATTCTTGATCAGATATAGCTTCTTGTGGTAGCCACATGATAGCTTAAAGACAAAGTTTTTATTCTGGACCAGTCCAAGGTTAGTAAAGCCCTAGTTTTTATAAATTAGGTGTCCCGCTTCCCCGGCCCCCCCCGCCCCCCCCAATAAACACAAAGAACTCAAAGCAGCAAGCACAGAAACAGTTTTCACCATAATGGACAGACCAAAGTGACTATTCACCTTTTTTTGTTTCATGCTTCAATTTGCAAGAAACTCACCCCAGTAGAAGTGTTAGAACAGTTGTGTCTCATCCCATTTAGCAATTAAATTGCAACATAAAATTATTCAGTAATGACTTTTTTTCTTTTTTTTTTACCAGGAGGTCCCAGGGATCAAACCCAGGTCCTTCCATATGGTAGACAGATGCCCAACCACTTGAGCCACATCTGCTTCCCTAGTCAGTAATGATTTTTGACAGTTTACAACTTCAGGCAGGCCCAATACAAACACATAGCACTTGTACTTGAGATACTCAAATGCTGAAAGAGATAAAGGGGCTGTCAGTGAGCTTCTGGCCTCTTTCCTCCTGCCCTCTGCTTTCTCCTCTGCCTTCATGGGGAGAATTCAGGGTTTCCAGCAAGCCTTGGTCTTTTGATGTGCAGCATCAGGAGAAGAGTTAGAACTGGGTGAACACTTGCTAAAAGCAAGTTTAGAAAAATTGGTTAATTTTAATTTGAAAAGGCATTGAAGGCCAGTTGGTAGAAAGAGAAGACCAAAAGGGAGAAGTGGCAAAGAACTATATATTAATAGGAGGTCGGGTAAGAGTTGAGGGAGAGCAACTGAAGGGCCTCTCAGAAGTTTGAGAGGTTGAAAATCAAAGGATTAGCAGAAAAATTTAAAGAGATATATGCCTGAGGCTTTTCAATTAGATACACTGGGACATAGTTAATAAGATTCCAGTGGACTTTTGACTGGCTTTGAAGGCTGGGTTTTATTTTCAAAAATGTAATTCCACAGATAGACTCAGCTAGGAGACAAGACAATTAAATTGTGTTACACAATTAAATCTGTTACATCTTAATGTCAGAGTCCATTTTCTTTAACTCCTACCAATACCTGCTTCCTGGAATTTGAGTGAATCGCCCAATGGCTGCCCATTGGAGCAAAATGATAATTTAAGTATACAATATAACAAACATATTTTCTAGCTCTTTGCTTTTGATTATCACACACTTTGCTAAAACTGAAATTGGGTTTAAATAGTTTTCACATGGCTACGGTTGTAAACAGAGTCATCCTTCCATAATGTCAGCCTGGGTTTTATGGCAAAATTTTCAGAACATCCTTAAAAGTGTGGATGAAATGATTTGACAATTGAATACTGAAACAGGAAGCAATCTTTAAAACAATTTAGTCTTATTTTAATGACTGTCTTTCAAAAAAACTTTCTTAAACACAAAGTAAAGTTCCTAACTTTTGTTTTTTTCCTTTTATTAAATTGGGGTGAATTTACATATTATAAGAGAAGCCATTTAAAATGTACAATTCAGTTGCATTTAGTACATTCACAATGGTGTGCAAATACCTCCTCTATTTAGTTCCAAAAAGTTTTCATCGACCCCCCAAAAATACCTACACATATTTAGCAGTCAGTCCCTACCCACCCCCAACCCAAGAATTCACAACCCCCTCCAATCTATGTTTTAAATCCTCTATTGTCTTCAAATGAAATATTTCTAAAAGATTAAAATTTTTGAAAAGTCTTAATTCATAATTGATAAAATTGCTCTTTCATAGATTTTATACAATTCTAACCTACCTAAAATATAGCACCTTCTCTTCACTCTGCTATTCTTCAAGTTTCCTTTTAATATCCAGCATTTGCATTACAAGTTTTTCCTCTCAAGAAAATGCCTTTATAAAAAATTTAATTACATTCATTTCATAGAGCATTACATGATTTGTAGTGTTTCTTAATATCTTAATATATTTTAAGCCACTGAATTTATTGGCATAAACTATTACAAGCTTTATGGAAATGAGAAAGTTATTCCCAGAGGGAATGGTATCTATTTGTAATTATTTCTGTGAAATAATGCTCTATAAGTTCCCTTTGTTGACATTACTTCATAACCAAGATTTCCTCTATTAGAAGCAATATTGCATATTGGTTATGGGACTGGACTTGGATTAGACAGGAGCCTGAATGCCTGGATTCAAAACCCAGCTCCATCATTTATAAATTGTATGCCTGTGGGAAAGTTTTTTCAATTAAATCTGTTCCGGTTTCCTCATTGACAAAATGGGAATAATAATAGTAACTCACCTCATGGAGTTGTTATTGTGATTAAATGACTTAATATATGTAAAGCATTTAGGACTGTCCCTTGGATTTTATAAGCACCATAGAAGCATTTGCTGAAACTATTATTTGCAATTATATCTATCCAAAGGGTAGAGTCCCTCCTCTTACCGTCTACATTTCTATTGCATGACAGGAAAACTTTGGGAATATGTTTCATTAATGCATGCATTTCTTTATTTACTGAATGCCGTTTAAGTAAAATAACTAAGTGAATGCCACTCTAGCCTGGGTTTGGAGATTCAGAGAAAATAAAATCCAGTCCCTGTTCTCAAGGAGACTGACAATATGGGTATCATTCAAAGGCCAAGATTGAAAATCAGAAAACTTCATTTTGGTGGGATGGTACAGAAATATAAAACACCTTTCATTCTTAGTTGAGATGAAGAATTATCAATCTCAAATTTTCCTTTAAAATAACTATTCATGACCAATAAGGAGCTCTATTAAGCACTTATATTTCCTCAGTCTATGTACATTCATTTATATGAATTTCACCCACAAACTGGGTGTTGGTTATATTTTGAAATTTTGTGAATGGCATTGAGCATCCAGCACCACGGGAAGCAAGGTATCTGCAAACATAAAAATTAAAGACAAAAGAGTCTCCTTTAAGGAGTTCACCAATGTTGAGGACTTGATCAGCATACTTATCTTATACAATGCAGAGCAGTCTATGGAGCTCTTTTGATTATTGTATTTTTACAGTATGATGTAAAGTGCCCAACATAAAATGTGAAAGTGCATATTTTGACAAAGATTTTCCTTTTTCCCATGTGTTTATTTTGGCTAAAAGCAATATGCTGCCTGGAATATAAGGAAAAAATAGTGAAAGGCCTGTTTTTTAAATAGAAAATAATAGTTATTGGATGAGAAACAATTGCCCTACTATGGAATGGCAAAGACTTGAAGTGATTTTCTTTTTTTTTTTTTTAAGATTTATTTATTTATTTATTTATCTCCCCCTTGCTGCTTGTGCTCATTGTGTCCAGTACTGTGCATTTTTCTGTGTCTGCTTGTCTCCTTTTGTTGCATCATCTTGCTCACCGCACCATGCAGGCCAGCTTGCCTTCACCAGGAGGCCCTGGGAATTGAACCCAGGGCCTGCCATATGGTAAACAGGAGCCCAACCAATTGAGTCACAGCCGCTTCCCTTGAAGTGATTTTCTAATGCCTCTATTGTACCAGGTAAATAGTCTTTAATTCTTTTTTAAATGTTATTATAATTTTATTTCACAGCCATATTGAATGAATAGCTTTCAAGGTTACCTTATGAAAACGCATAATGATTTCAATATTTTAGAACACTGACTACTCACATATTTACAGCTAATTATGAGAAATTTGATTAATACAAAGACTTTAAAAGTGTCAGTGTCAAATACAGAGGCCATTAGTTGTAGCAGACAGAAGGCAAAAATGCACTTTTGAGCAATATATAATATGCCACCTAATGAAATATTATGTTTTTTAATATTCTTATATAATTTCTGACAATTAGAATTATTTTCTTTTCTGATTATTTGCAGGATAAAAGCCATTCTAGGAGTGATCCCACTAAGGATTATAAACAGTAACCCTTAAAATTACCAAGCTCAAAAATAGAACTCCTTACATATTTTTAACTACACCCAGTTATTGGGAATGACATAATTATACCAAATCTCAGAATCAAGTGCTAAAGAAATCTCAAAGAATCCTTGAAGGGCATCTGATCCAGTTATCTCTTTCTGGGTTAGACTCTTCCTAATTCATGCAATTTCTTTCATGTTCCCCAAAATTGAGTTAGTGAGACAGTGATTAACAACTTCCTGGCCAATTAATTCTTCTTAATGTCTAGCCTAATTCCCTCCTTAAAAACATATATATATATATATATATTCCTAATTTATCTCTGTCGGTGAAAACTGAGAGCAATTGCTTAAAATGGAACTTTTTGAGCAGCTTTCTCCAACAAAATAAGACATAGTCTTCCTTGTCATTTAAAATATTTTTAAATTAAGTCCCCATAGAGGGCTTCATTAAATCAATAAATGGTCCTAAAAATTGATACGAAAAATATTTTTCTTAAACTCAACATATTCTCTCCCATATGTTATTTATCATTGACCATGTTATTAACAATGTTTCAATATTTGTACATCAATTGTAACAAATGTACCATCCACATGTAAAATGTTATTAATAGGGGAAAGGGGAAAGGGGGGAGGATGTTGGGTATATGGGAATCCCCTATATTCTGTAAGTGACTTACCTGTTTTTTTT
>JAQZBX010062162.1:0-16950 GCA_029593785.1 Cabassous unicinctus
TCAAAGAAAAGTGTTTACACTGATGACTCAAAGCTAATGTTTATCTTATTGTAACATTTTCCTATTTCTACAGTAAAACCCATCAACAATCCAAGGAAATACAATGTTTAATTCAATTTTATTCAGAATTCCTCATAAGCACAGCTTCACAGATTTTGCCAAATGTTAGTTTCTTTAAAATCCCACTCCTGATGCAGGAGCTACTCTCGGTCAGCCTTCTCTGTGGCTTTAGGGGAAGTGTATCAGGACTCTCGCAGTTGCAAATTGCAGAAAGCCCAACTCAAGCTAGTTTTAACAGAAAGGGGGATTGATTGACTTACATAACTAAAAAGCACAAATTTAGATCTTGCTTCAGGCACAGCTAGAAGCGGGGCACATCTGGACTATGCTTCCATCTCTGGACTCCGTCTCTCTCAGCGTTTTTCCTCAGTGTTGGCACTCTTCTCAGCAGGCTCAGCCCATGGAATGGAAAAGAGGACACTGGCAGGTCTGGGTTTTCAGTTTTGCTTCCAAACCTAGCAAAAGGATGTACCATCTTCTGGGTTGCTCCAGCTCAGACCTAGGACTGATCCTGATGGGTTCCCCTTGAGTCCTGTGGCCATCCTTGTGGAATTCTCCTTGGTCGTACCCACAAGGTATATTTGAGAATTTACCAAGAACTGTAGTTAGAGTTCATTCTAACTTGTTAATTAAAAGCTCTAAAGAAAGTGTATAAAATGGCATGCCAAGTTATACACCTAAGCATTCCAGAAACTGTTTTTTTAAGCTATTTTCCCGTAGCTCACATTATTTTCACTCTCAAACTTACCAAGTCACCTCTCTTTGCTTACTCCCCTTTTGTTGCCATAAATGATTGTAATCTCCTGCCCTCTTATCCCACTTCTTTGCTAAAATGGCTTTGCCAAAGATCACTTGCTGCCTTGCAACAGCCAAATCCAGTGGCATCATCTTGGTGCTCCTCCTACTTATTCTCTTGGCAACATTTGACACTGTGAACAATTCTCCTTTTACTTGAATGTCTCTCTTCCTGCAGCTTGTGTTCCTTCTATGTCTCTGAGAGATTCTTGTTTTTGTTAGTACCTTCTGTTAGATTCATCATGCTTGCCAAATATATGTGTTCTTCAAAGTTCAGTCTTCATAGTTCTACGGCTTCGACTTAAACTATGTGATGTTGACTTTACGATCTATAAGTCCAGTCTTGTCTCCATTCTTGAGTGCTAAACAATAATTTCTGAGTCTCTATTCTTCTACACTTGAAAGTCCTTGCATCATCTTAAATTTCAGCATTTTCAGAAGCAAATATATTAGCTTCCCCCATGTTTTCCTTTGTGTCTTATTCTTCTAGTCATCCTGAATAGAAAAAAATGAAATAATTTTTGCTGTTCTCATCTCATATCTAATTGGACCTCCAAAGACTGCAGCCTCCACTTTCCCATTCCCACTGTCACGGCCCTAGTTCAGACCTTTATCCACTCTTCCCAAATTCCCATCTACATTACCTAAACCATTTGACTGAAAATACCTGTTCAATTCTATCAAAATTATTCATTCCATCCCACATTATAAATCCAAAATAATTAATTTTCAAGGCTTTCTTGCACTAATAACCTTTCTTTCTATATTCATCTCCCATTTCTTCAACAAGGGCACACTTTGCTTGAGCTACACCGCCTATGCTTCCGTGTCTCTGCTCACGTTACTCCTATTTCAACAGTGTTCTTTTATTCGCCTCTCATTACCCTACTTATTCTTTGGGATCTATCTGTGGTAGACAGTGTGAATCACCAAATATTTCTGACTCTTCTCCTTCCAAACACATAGTTGATTGCACGCTCCTCACCCGTTTGGAATCCGGCAGTCATGTGACTTGCTTTGGTCAATGAAATATAAATGCAAATGACATGTGTCACTTCTGGGCAGATGCTTTATGATCCAATGTGAGACTGGCTATGTTTTCACTTTCCATTTTTTCCTGCAATAGTGACTAGCAGTGCTCCAGATAACAGTTGCTCTGATGGTTTAGAGTGAAGACAGCATAGACCAGAGTCCACACACAAACAATGTGGAACATGAGCAAGAGATCGTGAACAATCAAATTAATTGAAAGAAATTAATTGATTTGCATGAGCAAGAAATAAATGTAGGCTGTGTTTGTGTAATAAAAATTTAACTCCATATTTTGATGTGTGATGACATCTTTTAAGTCTCACCCACCCCTCTTCTCTTTTGCCTATCTATGCAAAACAAGAAAGTTTGGGTGCTCCCTCCTTTGACACCGGAGGGAGGTTCAAGCCATACAAGCCCCTAACCACCGTAATAAAACCAAGCTAGTCAGTCTACTTTCCTTGTTCTCTCAAGCCACTTCCAGACCAACTTGGAAGACCTCTCCCCAGAAAGCCTTATGATGTGAGTAATAAACTTCATACCCTCTTGACGTATATTTGATATCATTAATCTCAACATCTGAGCCAAATTTCAGGTGGCGTCCATCCTGCTTCTGAGAAATGACTGCGACAGTTTGTTGTTTGAGGGTGTTTGTTATCTTTGCAGAGGTAATGATTGGGATGCTGGAAAAAGTTCTATCTTTTGATTTATGTTTATCACATGGGGTTATTCACTTTGTGAAAATTACTTTATCTGTATACTTCAATAAGAAGATTATTATTATTTTTTTATGTATTGGGCGTAACCTTAAATAATCTCAATCCTGTCTTCCTTATCGCAATCTGAGTATCTTTATTGAAATAGGGTAGTGTATGAGTATGTATGTATGTGATAGGATGGGGGTTAGTGGTAGAGGAAAACAGGAAACAGATATGAAAAAGGTCATTACAAAGCAAGGCAGCATGATGTAAATGTTAAATAGAAACACAAGCAATATATATCCCTTTGTAATTGCAGAGGGAAAGTATCAACGAAAGCATCAGAGAGAAGGTAGCATTTTTATAAGTGCTTCCATCAGAGTAGGTGAAATTATTTTGCATAACCACTATCCAGATTTCTATAACCATTAACACCAATAAGTTTTGCCTGTCTTTGAACTTCATATAAATAAAATCTCATAGTAGGTATTTTTTTTTTTTGGTCTGGCTTTTCTCACCTGACATTATATTATAAAATTTATCCATTTTGCTGCATGTGTATGTAGAAAATTCCTTTTTAGTGTTTTATAGTATATCATTTATCATTGTATGAGTATATCACATATGAATGTATTTCTATTAGGTATATATGTGGAAGTGTAATTATTTGGCATATGATACACATATGTCCTGCTTTAGGATATACTGAAAAACTTGTCTATAGAGATTGTATCAACTTACATTTTCACAAGCATGAATTCCTTATTTGGGGTGGGAGGGGAATTATTTTTACCAGCACTTGGTATCATCAGGTCTTTAAATTTCAGCTATTCTGGTTAAGGTGTCTTAGACTCACGTTTGCATTTCCCTTATGACTAATAATATTTATTAGCCACTGGATATCTTATTTTATGACATCCCAGTTCAAGTTTTTTGCCCATTTCTGTACTGAATTGTCTGCCTTTTTCTTATTGATTTATAGGAGTTTTTAAAATATGATGGCTATGAGACTTTTATGAGTTCTATGTATTGCAAAAATATTCTCCCATTTCATGGCTTGCTTATTTTATTCTCTTTATGGCATCTTTTGATGGCAGACACTCTTCATTTTATTGAAGTCCTATTTGTCAATCCTTTCCTTTATTGTTTGTGATTTTTGTATCCTACTTAATAAATCTTTGTCTATCCCAAAGTCACAATGATGTTCTCTCATGTTTTGTTCTAAAAGCATTATTGTTTTTCCTTTTACACCTGTTCTACCATCCATCCAGAATTGTTTTTATAGTATGGTGTCATAGAGGTCAAGATTTGTTTTTTCATATATATATATATATATCTCCAATGTATGTATGTACTTTGACTCTCAGTGTAATTTGATCCATTAAACATTCTCAAATCTCGAATTCCCAAAGGTTATTATATAATTTTTGAGTTTCCTAAACTGCTGACTATAAGGTGGAAGCCTCTGTCAAAAACTCCTCAGGGTTTCCTGAAATCATTTTAATGACGGTGACAAGGAGAGACCATTATGCCTCCTTACCACTACTCCTACAGACTGACAAGCTTGTACCTCCTCCCAAGCCAGCAATTTAAAGGTTTTGAGGAAATAACAGTAATTTTTCTCTACCAAAATAAGTAACCTCTGTTCTCTCTCTTAATCCTTTCAACCCATGAGCATACATATATTCTTTATCATCATTTAAGTTTCACTCACACCCACATTATTTTGTGAAAGTCTTTTTTTTCTTGAGTCCATGAGTTTGGTAATTCACCAACACTCCTGCCCAGGGCTATACTTTGAGAGAGATATGGGCAAACCATGAACCACAGCCTGTTAGCTATGGGAGCTGCACTGGCCCACAGAGAGCAGCTACACGCAGCTAGTGGAAGAGGCAAGGGCCTGGCTCTGGCTAAGATGCCTGGGTTCTGTTCCAGTTCTATTCTCTAGCAGTGGTGTGACCAAGTGCAACTCCCTTATCCATTCTGAGCTTCAGTCTCATTTGTCTGTTCTCTCAGGATAATAATACCCTGGTATTATTACAGGCTTTGCATTAGTATTATTATAGGGTTACTGTGCTAGTATTACATGTAAAAAGGTTATCTCACTGCCTCGCACATAGACAGCACTTAATAAATGCCACCTATTATTATTTCTTGCTATTAATGCAGAAGCCCATCAAACTAATCCTTATCCTCAGGGCCTTCTGTAAAAGGAACTTAAAAAAAAAAAAAAAACCACTGATACAAGAGAGTGAAAATGCTGGGTTTTATTAGCATATACATACTCAGATGCCTCACCATGAATTACCAAGTTTCTTCCTCACAGTCCAAAGGCACACTTTGAAAAAAGGTAAAGCATTTTAATGTCAAAGGTTTTCCAGAAATGGGCAGAATAAAATAAATAGGTAACAAATATGCCAGCCATGAAATGAGAGAAATGTGTTATGTGGTTACATTTTTCTTGGATTATTGTAGTGACATTGCTTTGGGTGTCACTTGCAAAATGATTTTTTAATTTGAACCTAAATCTCTTCTGGAGCAGGAAAGCCCTCTCTAAATTAATGGTCCTTTAATGACATAGTGGGGGGGGAATAATTATAGTTCATCAAAATAAGTCAATTTTAATATTTTTAATTTTTAATTTTAAAAATTAAATTTAATATATTAATTAAATTAATATATTAATTTTAATTGATATATTAACAGGGACCCAAGGCCATATTTCTAAAGACTTTACTTTATCCAGACATAAGATGACTGTAGTTGTCAGAAGGACTGAAGACAACCCCTTTACCTTTTCTTCCAGATAAATTGTAAGGATTGCTGTGAACTTTTTTAACTAAGGTAGGCAAAAAGCTTTTCTCCCTGAATGAAGGAAATTGGCAAGTTCACACATTTCTTCTCTAGAAATCATTTTGTGGTTTGGTTGATTTGATTCCACCACCACCACCACCACCCCCTTTAGGGTTAGCAACATCTTCATCTAGGCATGAGCAGTTTCAAAGATAAAGCCAAGAATTGTGGAGAACTCAATAAGTATGCAAACCTCTCTTCCTTCTAAAAAAAAATTGCTTGCTATATAGAGAAGTAGAAAAAGGGTAGGAATAACTATTCATCCAGCTTTTCCAGAGCTCCACCAAAGCAGGGTTCCCTTAAAGCCTGGTCAAAGTGGTCCTTGACTAGTGGGCTTGAAAGGGATAGGATACCCTACTCTGTTTGGCTTGTGAGCAAAGAATTTCACTATTGACAGGGGTTCAAGACAATGTTTCATCAATGATGTCTGAGTTGTAGGCATATAACCCTGCTCCACATGCAGGTGAACGTCCTGCTATCTGAGCAGTGAACTGAAAACTGGGCATATATGAACAGAGGTGGCAACTGTAATGTATTAACAATTACATTCCTCCAGTTGAGCTCCATCTCCCAACAGAGAAACAAATCATAACATAAGAGGCCTACTCAGAACAAGATAGCATTCCAAAATAGCTTTCCTTGGTTGTGTCCAAAGAAGGGTCTATGATTCGCCCTTATAGACCTCAAGAGGCAAACAGACCTAAGCCTCCAGGTCACTCACTGAGTTCCGGAATGACAAATCAATAGGATGGGTTCCCGGCATTAACCTGTGTAAGTGAGACCAGGTGAGAAGGGGCCACTTTCACCAATACCCTCCACCCCCCCACCAGCATCTGACCCTATCCCTCTCTTTAGTGTCTCTCAATGTGCACAATTATCTCAAATAAAATATAAAGCATATTGTCTAAAAACTGTCTAGTGAGGGAGGGCTTTATTGTTAGCTTTTAAACTGAGTTTTCAGCTATCGGCTACTGTGGTGAAAAAGTCCTCTGTAGCTTTATATGCACCTCTATGGCACAAAATTATTTTCTTCATTCACTAAGATACTTAAAACTTCTTTAATGGTTCTTATTTTGTTAAAGTACCTTCTAATCTCCTAACAAATAACAACCACGAACCAAATACTTCTACCATCCTACAAACCAGAGGATAATGAGTAGCTCTAGGATTATATTTTCTTTCAAAATTAGAAAAGATATGTGGATAACATTTTTACCCTCAAGACCCATGGAGCCTTAATATGGGAGCACTACTAGTAAAATACTATTAAATTTCAGACAGGCCACTTAACCTCTACGCCTCTTTCTCCATCGGGAAATTCAAAAGATAAGTGGCCTACATCAACAATACTGTTTCAAAGGCAAAGTAGTAAAAGATTGGAAAGCACTTTACAAATATTAAGTGCTCTGTAATTACTGCTTGTTGTGACAAATTCCATTTTCAGCCCTGTCCAAGATACAGAAATATACCCCCTGACTTCTAATCTAAGCCGAACAGTACAATCTGGACAAAAATACAGCAGGAAGGGAAATTAGACTTAAGTAGATCTTTGGCTACTGTGAAAAAACTGTGTTTTTGAAAAGTAATTTGAAGAAGGAATTTTTGGTAGATTAAGGGGGATGTGAAAGCACAATTGATGCTTCTCCAGCAACTGATTCCTTTCTTTCCTTCAATCCGATTCAACACAGAGCCCTTCAAAAATTCTCTATTGTTAGAATATATAACTTGCAATGAACACTACAGCTAGGGTGGATATTTCATCTATTAAATTTAAGGCATTACAACAAGAGTAAAGGTAGAATTATCCTTAACCTAAGGTGATGTAAATTTGGGCCTTGAAGGAATTTGGTTCTCCTTAAAGAAAAATATCCTATTCATGAAGATTATTAAACCTTGTAGTCTTCTAACCAACAAGGTGGTCTTTAAAACCTGTTATATTCTCAACTATTTAATTAATTAATCAATTAACAGATGCTTATGGGCCACCTACTACTATGTGTAAAGCAGTGTGCTAAACTCTTATATGGGATACAATTTTTTTAAAAACCTTGCTCTTAAGAGCTCTGAATCTAATTGGACAGCTAAGACATATACATGGGATGAGATAAGTGGTACTACTAGGCAGTCATTGATATGGGCCAAATGACTAGTTCAAATAGTAAGTGGGAGACCAAGGGGAGCAAACTCTTCTGAGCTGGGCTGGATGAAGTAAATGAAATGAGGATTTAAGGTCGAGCCAACTGCATCCATCTTCTCTCTTTCTCTCTCTCTCTCTCACACACTTACACACACACGTAAAATATAAGGGAAGGGCTCAGAGGTAAGCATGCCATGCTTTTACTTTTTACCCTTTTAATATTAAAGAAATTTCCATTTTTCACTGTCTGCCTTCTCTCACCCTCACCCCATCTTTTCTTTCCTTTAGTCCTTGAGTCCTGGTCTGCTTAGGAAGCGGAATACCAGTCACTTTCAACTATCCTGGGGCACTCTGAAAAAAGTTTGAAATTTTTGTGGCAGCTTCTGAGGAATTCCAGGACTTTTAAGTCTTAGAACCACAGAAGCCTATCAACTAAGGGGCTCAAAAAGCCACATAGGGGAAACGGATGTGGCTCAAGCAACTGGTCTCTTGTCTACCATATGGGAAGTCCAGGGTTCGATGCCTGGACCTCCTGGTAAAGGCTGGCTGGCCCGCATGGCATGCTGGTCCACATGGAGTGCTGGCCCGCTCAGGAGTGCTGGCCCACACGACGCAGCAAGATGATGCAACAAAAAGACACAGAGGAGAGACAATAAGAGATGCATTAGACCAGGGAGCTGAGGTGGCGCAAGAGATTGAGTACCTCTCTCCACTGCAGAAGGTCTCAGGATTGGTTCCCCATGCCTAAAGAGAAGACAAGCAGACACAGAAGAACACACAAAGAGCAGACAGCAAGGGCAAAACAACAAGGGGGAAAGGGATAGAAATAAATAAATTAAATAAATCTTAAAAAAAAAAAAAAAAAAAGCCACATAGCTCATGCTCCTCTGAAACTAGCCTGACAAGGAACCATAACAGCAAACCTGTCCTTCTGGTCCACCCCAGTATGGTATGATGCTATAAGAAGAAAACACTTCTGGGGACTCTCCAACTTAGTCTATTCCGAAATTAGACCTAAATCTCTCAGATTGTAAAAGATTTTTTGCCATTCATTGATTGTGTCAAATGAATTATTACAGATAGATGGAGTATTTTGGTAAAAATGCTGACAGCACCAGTTTGAAGATCTAACTTCAAATTCCAGAGTAGGTTTCAGGGCAGAGAAACTGGCCGCGTTTGTTGTAACATTTTCCCCAATTCTGTACAGTGGACATTAAGGAAGAACAGGACAGGAAGGAAATGTCTTTAATTAAAGGCATCTCTAGGAATTACGCAGAAGTGGTTAAGATGCAAAAGAGTCTATGTCAGTTATTTTAGAGCCATGTTATATATCTGATAACAAATAGCAGCCAAGTCAAATTGCTGGAAATTTAAATAAGGTGAACAATAGTTTGTGTTTTCCAGGTTTGACTATCTCATGAGTTATAGCATGCTCTTTTTATTTCAAATAAAAGAAATTTTTTAGTCTTTGCTGACCATCTCATATTCTGCCTAACCATTACCCACCCACTCCCCATGCACACACCACCAGCAGCACACAAAGTACATTCAGAAGATTCTACTTTAGAAAATGAGGAAACTGAGACTTATTCCTAGAACAAGAGAAAAGTGGAATTCACCAAACAATAGATGTCACTTTTTGTAATCATTTGTTGTTTAATGTGCATGTTTTTCACAAAACATATCCTTTATTCCTCAAGCAAAGCATTTCAACCATCAAAGTGGGTCACTGTGGCTTTGAGGACAGTCTACAAACTGACATAACTTTGGAGAAAATTTTTGAACAGAATTCAGTGGTGTATAGAAGCTTTTAAAATTTAATTGTAGTCATTTGGATTGGTGACATATGGAAAAATAGACTATTAAAATCTGGAATTAGACCTGGTCATTTTTATAATCTTTGGCAAGAACTGAGGATGTTATTATAAATTAACATTTCTTTCTAACTATGAATTTACTGGAATTAGATTTTTTTTCTTTTAGAAAAATTCAACACAGATATACATGAAACTAACAGAAAGATCAAGAGATTGCTCCATTAACACAAGCAGTACTTTTTATTTTAAACATCTAGTCAAAAATTATTTTAAAGAACTTTTATGTTTTGTTACAGATGAAGAATAAAAATAGTCAACGGGTTCACTTCTTTGGGTCCACTTCTGTATCAATCTTTCCTTCAGGAAACTTATTTGTCCAAGACTATCCTCATTATCTTACTGAAAGAGATTGACATTTTCCATGTACCTAAAGAGTTTGTACAATTGTCTTTCCTTTTTTTTTTTTTTTTTTTTGAGGCAGCTCTCCTGAACTGCCTAAAGCAAAAGGGGCTTACTGATGTCTTCCAGGACTTTAATTACAAGAACAACTTTATCTCTTAGGCAGACAGACATTACACAAATGTTTGGTTTATTCCATATCACATAGTTAACAAGGTTCTTATATGTTCAAGGAAAATAGATTGTAAGACTTTGCCAGGAGGACTTAACATTCTGGGGGAAAAAACTAACAGATAATACTGAAGAGACTGAATTTTTAAAAATAACCACCACTTAGACATAATCCTATGGGAAAAGGTAGAGTAGGAGATTTAGAAAAAATTGAGAATAAATGTTAAAGGCTAGGAAAGGGTTTTTGTTTTTTAATTCCTATGCACTCACTACCACCATTCTTAGAAGATGGCCTACACGTTATAGTTGTCCTCAGTCCTGACCTAACAATCCAACCCAATATGTTCCAAATTGTTTAAGCTACAGGAAAGCCTGATGAAAACAGTTCTTTCTTCTGACTTGCATGTTTTAGTTGAATGCTAAGTATATCTTTCCATTAAGCTTTTAAAATGCAGTTCATCTGTAAGCTGTGCAGGTGTCTCTTCTGTACTGCCTCCTTGCACTGCCAAGCGGGAAATGAAGGTAAAGAAGTGGCTTAACATGCTCATCAGGAATGTATGTCCGCCTGTTTTTACTGACTTTCCAATGGGCTTTGTTTGTGAGGAAGTTACAAGACTAACATTCACGGCTCTCCAGGCAAATGAAAACAAAGAGAAGAGATTCTGAATCCTAAAGCTGTTCACCAGCTGCTGGAAAAGGTCAGCTTTGGGCACCGACAATCCATATGAAATCCGAAGGTATTAGAGTCGCCTTTTCTCCTTTTCTCATGTCAAGCTATAAAACACAAAAGCTGAATAATAACTGCAATATATTGCCAAACTAAATTAAGATATGAGGAAGAAATTACATACACTTCTGGGAGAAATGGAGTCTTGAAAGACCAACTCTTTGCTCAGATCCCTGGAGTTAAATTGCTTAAAAGCAGACATTGTGGTTATGATACTTCGCCGTGTGGTGTTTGCTGAGTTCTCATGGGGTATCCTAAAACACTTAAGCCTAAGGGCTTAGGATGTCTTCATAGGCCATAATTTGGAGAGAAAACTTTAACTTTGTGGGAGACATGGAAAACAATACAAATATTTGTTGGAGTCTCTCTCTCTTACTTGACAAGTAGCTTATCAAACAGTTCTCAAATAAATTATATGGGAAAGTAAATGATTTCATGAAGAATTATTGTGGTTTAGAATTCTAAGTCCAGAGACTTCAATGAACCTCTTGGTTCACAGGGAATTGATAGTGATCTTATTTCATCAGTTGTCAACAGTGTACAAGGATGCACCTTGACACAGATGCCAAGAAATTTCTGATGTGGGGATTTGTTACAATGATAGAAAGGTAAACATCCCAGGCAAATGGGAGAGAAGTGGGAAGAGAGGTCAGAAGTACCTTAAGAAGGGCATTCTAATCCAAGGATTACTCCTTAGGTTGGAGAAATTTCTCTTATATTAAAAGAATTACTTGGGCCATAAGTAATTGGAAGGATGGTTAAAATAACAGAATTTTCAAGCTGACCGGAATACAGAGATATGCATAGACCATACGTGGGTCATGTCTCACCTTTGCTTAAAACCCTTCATGGGCTTCCCATTGCTCTTCAAATGAAACCGCCGGCCTTGCTTCCATGCTTACACAGTCTTGCAGCCCCTGGCCCTGGCCACCTCTCCAACCTCACCTCCAGCTATTTTCCCAACCGTTCCTCTGCTGTCTGGTCCTTATGCTCACCTATCTTGCCAGCTTCAGGATCTCTGTCCATTGTGCTGCTTCTGTCTGAATGCTCTTTCTTCACCTATCATTGTACTCATCATTATTTATAATTATTAAATTTTGCTATCTATTTGGTTTTGGTCCACTTCCATTACACAAAAGGCATCATAAAGTCAACCGTCATGTCTCTCTGGTTCTCCATTTCATCCTCAAGATTTATCACAATACCTGCTGCTGGTGTTGTGCGCCATAAATATTTGTTTAGCAAAAGAATACAAACAAAGACACCAAGGCCAAAAGAGGTAAAGTAATTTCCTCAATCTCTCCCAAATCATGAATAGCAGAACTGGGCTGAGAACTCAGACTTCTTGAGAAATCCAAATTTCCAAGGGTAGTTAGAATATTCTCAAGCAAGAGTTATCATTGGCATTTATCTAGGAGCTGGGTCTCCAGTTGGCATGTATGCTTTTGAAGAGATCATTGGAGAGAAGAAGTTTCAAGAATGAAATGGAGCAAAGCCTATTGCCCTAGGGATGTCAGAAGGTCCTTTCTCCTTGGCCATGTCCCACCACCTCTCAAAGCCACTTCATGGTTAGCCTCCTGACTTTTTCTCCCCAGAGCTTCTTCTCAAGTCATGTGGTAGCTGGTCCTCATATACTAGCTTTTATTCTTTTCTTCTTGGTAGCACATTCTCTACCCTTTGGAACATCCTATCTATAAACAAAGACAATTGCTTTGAGGTGGAATTACAGCTTTTAATTTCCAGTGCTTATGGGGGTGGGGGTTGAGCAACAGGGAGGGAAGGGGTCAGGGCAGTTAAATAGGATTTTCTTGTTAGCATAGATATGAAGCCAGCCATTTACTAGATGTTATCTAGGATCTGCCTATGGTAGGAAAATAGAGATAACTTTATTTATTTACTTTCTTGTTAATATTTTAAAGGAAGTCTCGACCCCAGTTTTGTAACTCCCCAGAGAACCTTCAATAGCATGCAGGGTGTTACAAAACTGAAGTCTCAAGAAGCTAAATCACTTAAACAAATAAACATATCATACAATACTTTGTGGGGCCTGGGAAAGTATAATATGAAATCAAGCAATCATTGACTTTTAAAACTCCCAAGACAGAAAATATTTGGTAACTATTTATCCATAAGGGCCTAATATCCAGGATATATAAAGAAATCCTACATCTTGAAAATAAAAAGACAAACAACCCATTTAAAAAAATGGGTAAGAGATTTGAATAGACACTCCTCTGAAGAAATACAAATGGCTAAAAAGCACATAAAAAGATGTCTAATGTCACTAGCTATTAGGGAAATGCAAACCAAAACTTCAATTAGTTATCATCTGTAACCGTTGGCCAATTTGATGTAATTACGAATTCCAAAAATATAATTGGATCATGCTTGTAAACTGATCTGTTAATCTGGGCATGATTAGGTTAAGATTAGGGTGTTGAGCCCCACCCCTTGGTGGGTGGGTAATCAAATATAAAAGGCATGGCAGAAGCAGTCTTTGAGAAGCAGCTTTGATGTTGGAAAGAAGGCCCCAGGAGAAGAGAAGCGAACCGTTCACCTGATCACCTACAGCTGACCTTGTGGAGGAAACAGGAGCTAAACCCGGAGAGAAACATAGCCCCAAGAAGAAAGGAACCCAAGAAGCCTGAACCCTGGGCAAATGTCGGCAGCTGTCTTGCTCCAACACGTGACAATAGACTTTGGTGAGGGAAGAAACTTATGCTTTATGGCCTGGTAACTGTGGACTTCTACCCCAAATAAATACCCTTTGTAAAGACCAACCCATTTTTGGTATTTCACATTAGCACCCCTTTGGCTGACTAATACATCATCCTACACCTATTAGACTGGCAGCTATTTAAAAAACAGAACTACAAGTGTTGGAGAAGATATGGAAGAAAGGGAACACTCATCCTCCGCTGGTAGAATGGTGCAACCACTGTGGAGGACAGTTTGGCGGTTCCTCAGGAAGCTAACTATAAAACTGCCATATGATCCAGCAATCCCATTGCTGGGTATATACCCAGAAGAATTGAAAGCAAAGACACGAACAGATATCTGCACACGAGTGTTCATAGCAGCATTATTTGCTATTGCCAATTTGGAAGTAACCCAAGTGTTCATCAACAGATGAATGGATAAGCAAATTGTGATATATACTTTCAATGGAATATTACTCAGCTGTAAGAAGGAATACAGTTTTAATACATGGGAAAACATGGATGGATCTTAAAGACCTTATGTGGAGTGAAGTAAGCCAGTCACTGAAGGACAAATATTACATAACCTCATTCATATGACTTAGGCAAATTGAGCAGACTCACAGAGCTAGAGTCTGGAAGATTGGTTGTCAGGAGACAGAAAGGGAGAGTAGTTTGGTGAGCTGATGCTCAATATGGGCAAAACCTATGATAAGGTGGAAGGGGGGGTGGTTGGGCAGTGGATAGGGGTGATGATGGTGCTGGAATGTGAGGGGGAGTAGGGTGCGGGCTTCGGTTGGACTATCCATGGAACTGGTGGAAAGGCTGGAGGAAGGAACAGGTGAACTCTGGGGATTTGTAGGTCAGTGGTTAAAACTACAATGGTAGGAATGTTCTTTTGGAAAATATGATAGGGGAGGGTTACTGGTTGTAGCAGTTTGGCAGTTTGATACAGTTATGAATTCCAAAAATAGATATTGGATTATGCTTGTAAACTGGTCTGTTCATCTGAGCATGATTAAGTTATGATTAGGGCTTTGATTGGGCCATGTCAGTAGGGCATTGAGCCCTGCCCCTTGGTGAGTGGGGAATCAAAGATAAAAGACATGGCAAAGGACAGAGTTGGAGTTTTGAGTTGGAGTTCTGATGCTGAGTTCTGATGTTGGAGTTTTAAGCTGGAGTCCCGGGAAGTGAACACACAGGAGAGGAACACAGAGGAATAAAGACAGCTCTTAGACACGGCAGAAGCCCCGGAGAGACAGAGCCATTCACCTGATAGTCTACAGCTGGCCTTGTGGAGCGAGGCAAAACCTAGAGAACCTCATAGTCTACAGCTGACCTTGCGGAGATAGCAGAGGAGCTGAGCTCAGAGACAAGCAAGCCCCACGAAGAGAGGAACCCAGGAAGCCTGAACCCTCACAGATGTTGGCAGCCATCTTACTCTAACACGTGACCATAGACTTTGGTGAAGGCAGTAACTTACACTTTATGGCCTGGTAACTGCAAGCTTCTACCCCAAATAAATACCCTTTATAAATACCAACCAATTTCTGGTATTTTGCATCAGCATCCCTTTGGTTGACTAATACACTGGTGCAGGGCATCTGGGGTGGGGTATATGCAGGATAAGGTACACCAGGGGCATGCTTCTATGGAATATGTAAGTGTTCATCTTGTCATAGTATGGTATCTCAGTGTGTGGAGACCCACATAATAAACAAGAAAATATTAAACTCTCATCTTGGGGAGTACTGCTATGTTCTCAATTAGAGGGGCAAGAATCTCTCTAGAACATAGGCAGTGCCTAATAAAAGAAAACAGACCGATATGTCAAGCCCTCAATATTATTGCTTGTAACTATGAACTTTATTCTTCAAAAATTGAGACAGTGGTTACCATAGTTTCCAAGGGGACAGGGAGGGAAGAATAGCGTAGATGGAGTATAGGACATTTTTAGGGCATTGGAATTGTTCTGCATGATCTTGCAATTACAGGTCATTTTAAATTTTGTTAAAATCTATAAAACTGTACAGTGCAAAATGTAAACCATAATATAAGCCATTGACCATGGTTAGTAGCAATGCTTCAACATTTGTACATCAATTGTAATAAATGTACCATACACATGTAAAATGATATTAATAGGGGTGAGTGAGGGGCAGGGTGGGTATATAGGAATCCCCTATATTTTCTATGTGACTTTTCTGTAATCTAAAGCTTCTTTGAAGATATAGCAAAAAAATTAAGATGCTGAGGGAACATACAGAAGAAATTGTCACTGTACATAAAAGACAATAGATCTTACAGTGATGAAAGACACAATGAAAAAAATTTATTTTATTTTTTTATTTTTTGTATTTTATTTGTTATTTATTATTATTTTATTTTATTTGTTTATGTTTTGACTTTGTTTTGGGGAAGTTTTGGATCGCAGAAAGGTCACAACTGTGACAGGAGAGGATCACTGCTGTGGGGTGTAGGTGATGGGGGAAGTGTGGGGAGGGGTGCACCTGAGACATGCCTCTATGGCATATGAATATGTTCAAGTGATCATGGGACGTTGTCTCAGTGGGTGGAAATGCACATGATAACCAAAAGAATAGTAAATTCCCATCCTGCTACATTCTCTAATAGAGTGGCAAGAATCCCCTGAGTACATGGGTAGTGCCTAGAGAAGGAAGACAGATCATTTCACCAAGTCCTTGATATTGATGGTTGTACTTATGAACCTTGTTCTTCTGAAATTGGAACTTAGCCTAGTATTATATATTGCCTAAGAGTTACCTCCTGAAAGCTTCCTTGTTGCTCAAATGCAGCCTCTCTCTAAGCTAAACTCAGCCTATAAAAGCACTACTTTCTTCCCGAGGTGGGACATGACTCCCAGGGATGAGCCTCCCTGGCACCAAGGAATTATTACCAAGCACCAACTAGCAATGCATTTGGAAAAAGACCTTGACCAAAAGGGGGAAATAGTAAATACAAATGAGTTTTTATGGTTAAGAGGTTTCAAAGTGAGTCAGGTCACTCCAGAAGTTACGCTTGTATACATCTCAGCAGGATCTCATTGACTGCCACAGTAAACAGTGCCTTAAACAGAGAGCTCCTGAGGGCTCTAGACCCATCTAGAAACCATAGGCAGGGCAGAAAAGCTCAGGAATTCAGCACCTTGTCAGTGGACCTTACTTTGGAACATATGCTCCCCAATGTAACAGAGTTAGACTCATTTATAATTTCCCTACACATGGCTCCTCTGCCCTTTTTATTTGAACCTATAATTAGTACTATACAATTTACCAGTTGTAACAAATATACCACACTAATGAAAGATGTTAATGGGGTAAAGGGGGAAAGTGGGGGAGAGGTGGAGGGTGGGGAATATGGGAATCCTCTATATTTTTGATGTAACATTTATGTAATTTAAAGCTTCTTTAAAAATTTAAAAAAAAATTTTTTTTAAACTCCCAAGAGGACAGCCTAAGTGATTTGTTTTCGGTGCTTTGATTTTTTTAAAACCTTATCTGTCTTCCATAATCATCCTGTTATGGTCACATATACTTTTTTTTTT
>JAQZBX010062163.1:0-16954 GCA_029593785.1 Cabassous unicinctus
CATCTCTTCCTACTTTATAAATATTTTTATCAAGAAATGATGCTGCTGGATTTTGTCAAATGCCTTTTCTGCATCAATCAAGATGATCATGTGGTTGCTTCCCTTCCCTTTTTTTAATGTAGTGTATTACATTAATTGATTTTGTTATGTTGAACCACACTTGCATACCTGGGATAAAACTCACTTGATCACAGTGTATAATTCTTTTAACATGCTGTTGGATTTGATTTGCAAGTATTTTGCTGAGGGTTTTTTCACCTATATTCATATGAGAAACTGGTCTGTAATTTTCTTTTTGTGTGTGTGATCTTTATCTGGCCAGATAAAGATCCCACACAAAAAAATTAATTCTTGGAATGATTGGTAGAATTCACCTGTGAAGTGATCAGGTCCTGGATTTTTCTTTTTGAAAGGTTTTTGATGACTGATTCAATCTCTTTACTTGTAATTGGTCTATTGAGATCTTTTTCTTCTAGAGTCAGTGTACATTGTTCATATGTTTCTAGGAATTTGTCCATTTCATCTAGGTTGTCTAATTTGTTGGCATACAGTTGTTCATAGTATCCTCTTATGATCCTTTTTATTTCTGTAGGGTGAGTAGTTATGTCCCCCCATTTCTGATTTTATTTATTTGCATCTTCTTTTTTTTTCTTTGTCAGTCTAGCTAAGGGCTTGCCAATTTTATTGAACTTTTCAAAGAATCAGTTTGGTTTTGTTAATGCTCTCTATTGTTTTTATGTTTTTTATTACATTTATTTCTATTCTAATCTTTGTTATTTCTTTCCTTGTGCTTGCTTTGGGCTTAGTCAGCTGTTATTTTTCTAGTTCCTCCAGGTATGGAGTTAGGTCTTTGATTTTAGTTCTTTCTTTTTTTTAATTTAAGCATTTAGGGCTATAAATTTCCCTTTCAGCACTGCCTTTGCTGCCTCTCATAAGTTTAAATGGGTTGCGCATTCATCTCAAGATATTTATTGACACCCCTTGAAAGTTATTCTTTGACCTACTGATTGTTTAAGAGTGTGTTATTTAACTTCCATATATTTGTGGATTTTCCAGTTCTCTGGCTGCTATTGATTTCCAGCTTCATTCCATTATGGTCAGAGAAAATGCTTTGTGCAATTTCAATCTTTTAAAATTTATGGAGACTTGTTTTGTGACCCAACATGTGATCTATCCTGGAGAATGATCCATGTGCACTTGAGAAGAATGTATATCCTGCTGTTTTGGGGTGCAATGTTCTCTATGTGTCTGTTAGGTATAGTTAATTTATCATATTATTATAGTTCTCTGTTTCCTTACTGATCTTTGGTCTAGATGTTCTATCTGTTGATGAAAGTGGCGTATTAAATTCTCCAACCAATACTGTAGAGGTGTCTATTTCTCCCTTCAGTTTTACCAGTGTTTGCCACATGTATTTTGGGGCACCAAGGTTAGGTGCATAAATATTTATGATTGTTATTTCTTCTTGGTGGATTGCCCCATATATTAATATATGCTGTCCTTCTTTGTTTCTTATAACAGCATTTGACTTAAAAGTTTATTTTGTCCAATATTAGTATAGCTAGCCCAGCTCTTTTTTGGTTACTATTTGCATGGAATTTTTTTCCATCCTTTCACTTTCAACCTATCTGTGTCTTTGGGTCTAAGATGTAAATAACATATATTTGGATCATGCTTTCTTATCCATTCTGCCAATCTGTGTCTTTTGATTGGGGAGTTTAATTCATTACCATTCAGTGTTATTACTGTAAAGCCAGAACTTCAGCTATTTTGTCCTTTGATTTTATATGTCATATCTTTTTTTGCCTCTCTTTTCCTTTATTGCAACCTCCTTTTCTGTATAGTTGATCTTTTGTTATGTGACTGATTCTTTTCTCATTTCTGTTTCTGTATATTTTTAAAACACTTTCTTTGTGGTTACCCTGGGGTTTATATTACATCACCTACGTCTATAACATACTAATTTGAAAAAAGACACTAACTGAGCTTCAATAGCATGTATGTTCTCTGCTCCCATATTCCTATGTTTCCCCTTTATATTGTTTTTGTCCCACTTTACCTCTTTATATTTTATATTTTGCATGTCCATTATCAGGAAATATCCCCTTTTCTTGTTCAATTGAATTCTGACTCTTATAAGAATTAAAATATAGAGTTGTATATTGAGGATACAGTACTATTGGGTTTTGCATTTACCCTTTAAGTTACCCTTACTGAAGATCTTCATTTCTTAACACTATTCCAAGCCTCTCTCCTATCTTTCCCTTTCAACCTGCAGAACTCCCTTTAGTAATTCCTGTAAGGCAGGTCTTTTATTGACAAACTCTCTCAGTTTCTGTTTATTTGTGACTATTTTAAATGCTCCCTCATTTTTTTCATTTAAAATTTTTTTATTGAAGTATCATTCATACATGAACACACATAAACAATAAGTGTATAGCAAAAGTTGTGAGCTTACAAAACAAACATGCATAACATCATACCGGACTCCCATATATCACCCCACTGCAAATACCTTGCATTGTTCTGAAACATTTGTAACAAATTATGAGAGAGCATCATCAAAGTATTAATACTACTAACTATAGTCCATATCTTACATTTGGTCTATTTTCCCCCCAACCCACCGTATTTTTTTTTTTACTCAAAAACCATACAATTTATCTAAAGTGTACAATCAATGGCATTTGGTATAATCACAGAGTTGTGCATTTATCACTTCAATCAATATTAGAGCATTTTCATTACTCAAAAAAAAAAGAGAAAAAAAAAACACAACAAAATCAAACCACTATCATACCCATATGTTAGCGCTACTAATTACAAATCCTATGATGTGCTTTCACCATTTCTATTCATTTCCAAACATTACAAACTACTTTTTACCAGTTCTGCACAGATTAAACCTCAGCTTTCCATTCTCTAACCATACTCTATTCTCTGGCGACTTATATTTTCGCTATTAACTCCATGAAATGCTCCCTCATTTTTGCCAGATAAAGAATTTTTGGCTGTCAGTTTTTCTTTCAGTACCTTAAATATATCAAACCACTGCCTTCTCACCTCCATGGTTTCTGGTGAGAAACTGGCACTTGGCCTTATTGAGGATCTCATGTATGTGATAAATTGCCTTTCCCTTGCTGATTTCAGAATTCTCTATCTTTGGCATTTGGCATTGTGATTAGTACGGGTCTCAGAGTAGGCTTATTAGGCCTATTAGGATTTATTCTGTTTGGAGTACTTTGAACTTCTTGGACATTTATATTTATGTTTTTCATAAGAGTTGCAAAAATTTTGGCCATTATTTCCTCAAATATTCTTTCTGCCCCTTTACCCTTCTCTTCTCCTTCTGGGACAAGGCTCTTCTTTGATGTGTGGTCCATTTTATTCTAGACCTTTAGAGTAGTCTGTGTTTATCTACTCATTTTCTTGGCTCTTCTTCATCTGATTCTTGCCCTGTATATGTGGTATAATTTTTAAGATTGCACTTTTTTGCAATTGTTTCACCTCCAGAAGAAAGATTCCTTTCCTCTGTTCCTTCTCTGGGAATCTTGATCCATTCTGTTTGTTTTTGTGCAGAATTTTCTTCCCAGTTCCTATGATTTGTTTAAATTCTCTCCTTCAGTGCCTCCTTTTTCTTACAATTTTCAGTTCTGGAATCCGCCCTGTCTTACAGTAGTTCAGTTTAACTCCACCCCTACCCCACCCCTTTTTTTTTTTTCCTGTAAGGCTTTTCTTCCTCTGGTTTCTTCCTCGTTAGATTATTCTATCCCAGAGAGGCAGATAGGGTCAAGACAGAAAAGTGGGTCATTCTAGAAAAGTCCATTTTGCATTTAGGTGGTCCAACCAACAGAAAATGGATCGAGTGCATGCACCTCTTGCCAACAGTTCTGCCACGGTCTCTTTTTTTCCCTCCTGGGGGGCCTTTTGTATGCAGCATGATTTTGCAGCTTGTGGTCCACCCTGAGACTCTGAAACTTGGGTCCCTGTGCCTAGATATGTGTGGGGTTCTAATTCTCTGCTGTGAGTGGCTCTATAGTCTGCATCCATGGCTGGAGGGACCCAGGCCCCAAGCTGCATAGAACCAAGTGAGAGAAAGGGATCTGGACTGGCAGGTCTGAGACAGAAATTTCCTACCTGATCTTAGAGATTATTTTTCTTTTTCTTTGATTCAGCATTTTGTGGAGTCCTTCTGCAGTCTCTCTCATTCTCCAGAGTATGCAAGTGGGATGTATCCTTTTATTAGCTGATTCTGAAGGAAGACTTTTCCAGGGGATGTCTTATGTTGCCATGTTGATGATATCACCTTTCTCATCTTTTGATTTGTCTATTTGTTTTAACTTTTCTACTATAGAAGGGAATTACTTTTGAAATTTAAAAGGGTATTTTTAAAATCTAAAAAAATATAAATTCTGCCTATTAACAAAGCTTTCTTTAAAGAAGCAGATTGAGCTAGGATACATACATATCTCTATATTTCCATAATTATCTATCACATAGACCTTATCTTCTGTATATATTCATATAATTGGAACCATAACCTCCAATTCTACAGGGTACTTTTTAGTCTTCCATACATGTAACTTCCTTATCCAACCAGGCTCCTACTATCATCCATATATTTACTCACTTGATCAAGCTAGAATATATAGAAAGTAGTTTCAGAATTGCTAAATCATGTCTCTTCAAAAGCAAACCTAATAATAGAGTCTAATATCTGTATACAGTTCTTTTACTTAGGCAAAATATGCATACAATAAAATTAATAAATCTTAACTGCACAATTTCCAGAATTTTGATAAATGCATATATCCATCTTATCCATACCCTATATAAAGACCATTTCTTTTCCAACATTCTAGAAAATTCCTAATTGCCCCTTCCCAGTCAACATCCCCAGAGGCAACCATTTTTCTGATTTTTTTTACTAGTTTAGTTTTTCCTGTTCTTGAACTTCATATAAATGAAATCATATACTGTATATTCTTTTTTGTCCAGCTTAGTTGCTCAGCATAATGTCTGTGAGATTCATCAATGCTGTTGTACATATCAATAATTCATTCCTTTTTATTGTTAAGTAGCATTCCTGGCATGAATATCCTCCAATTTATTTATGTAGTCTGTCTCCTATTGGACATTTGGATTGTTTCCAGTTTTGGCTATCTTGAACAAAGCTGTTAAGAACATTTTTTATAAGTCTTGTTTTGGACATATTATTTCAATTCTCTTGAGTAAATATCTAGGAATGGAATTAATTGGTCATGGGATAAGCATATTTGTCACTTAATAAGAAACTGTCAAACAGTTTTTCTGAAGTTGTTGTACCATTATACATTCCCATCAGCAATATATTAGAGCTCTGGTGGTTCCACATCCTTGCTAACATTTGGTGTTTTAAGTCTTTTTAATTAAAAAAAAAAAAGATTTATTTACTCCCCCCTTGCTGCTTGTCTTCTTTGTTGCACCAGCTCACTGCGCCACACGGGCCCTGGGCTCACGGCACCATGTGGGTGCTCCTTCACCAGGAGGCCCCAAGAATCGAACCAGGGGCCTCCCATATGGTAAACAGGAGCCCAACCAATTGAGCCACAGCCACTTCCCTAAGTCTTTAATTTTAGCCATTCTGGTGGGTTGTGGTTTTAATTTGTATTATTCTGGTAACTAATCGTTTTAAGCACTTTTTTCATATGTTTAATGGCCATTTGGATATCTTCTTTTGTGAGATCTCTGTTCAAGGCTTTGGTCCATTTTTAATCAAACTGTCTTATTAAGTTGTGGACTTTCTTTACATATTATGGATAAAAGTTATTTGTCAAACACTTGTTTTGAAAATATTTTCTCACAACTGTAGCTTGATATTCATTTTCTTAGCAGTGTTTTAATGAGCACGTGTTTTTAATTTTGATAAAGTTACCAAATTTTTTCTTTCATGGTTACTGCTTTCTGTGCCCTAAGATCTTTCCCTACCTCCAGGATGCAAAGATATTCTCCTTTGTTTTCTTCTAGAAGCTCCACAGTTTTAGCTTTTATGTTTAGATCTATCATCCATCTCATGTTAATTTTGTGTATAATCTAAGGTAGAAGTCAAGGTTCATTTTTTTCATATGGATATCTGGTTGTTCTAGTAACATTTGTTGAAAAGACTGGTCTTTCCTCATTGGATTGTTTTAGTCCCTTTATAAAAAATCAATTGGCCATTTAAGTGTAGGCCTATTTCTGGACTCTATTCTTTCCCATTGATCTATTTTTCTATCCTTATTTCAATACACTGTCTTGATTATTGTACCTTAGAAGATGTATTGAAGTTAGTAGGTTAAGTCACCAAGCATTATTCTTCTTTTTCAAGATTATATTGACCACTCTAGCTCCTTTTCATTTCCACATAAACTTTTTAACCTGTTTGCCAATTTCTACATAAAGCTTGCTGAGATTATGATTGTGTTGAATTTAAAGAGCAATGAGAAGAAAATGGACATCATAGCAATAATGAATTCTCCAATCCATGAACATAATATATCTTTCCACTTATTGTTTAATTTTCCTCAGTGATGTTTTATATTTTTCAGCATAGAGCTCTTTTATTTTTGGGATATATTTATCCCTAAGTGTTTTATGTTTTTTGATGCTATTATAAATGGAATTTTAATTTTGCTTTATTTTCCAATTGTCTCCTGCTAGTATTAAAGATAAATTTTAATTTTGTATATTGACCTTGTATCTTATAACCTTGCTAAATATACATATTAGTTCTAGTAGTTGTTTTGCAGATTCTTTAGGATTTTGTAAATGAACAATTATGTCATCTGCAAATAAACACAGTTTTACTTCTGCCTTTCCAATATCTATGCCTTTTATTTCTTTTTCTTGCTTTATTGCACTGGCTACAATCTCCAGTAAGATTTTTAAAAGATTTTCTAAAGGTTTCTTGAAAAATGAGAAAATGTTTACTTTAAAAGAAAAATATAATATATAATATGCTATACAAAATGTTATTTATGTAAAATATATATACACAGAAAAAAAGACTTCAAGGAAAAACACTGAAATGTATGATGGGCAATATTTGTTTTTTTCATTATTCTTTGCTTTTTAACAGGCACAAAGGATATTTCATATATATGGGAAATACCATTAAATTTTTAAATACCCATAGAGTAATTATATATTAAAATAAAACTTGTATTTGATGTATCAAATAAATAAGACAAGTCCAGAATAAATGAAAAAATAAAATTCCTGCCAACTATTAGGCTGTGGAGCATATAGTCTTCATATCTAGCAATTAAGATGCCAATATTCCGTTATGGGTAGGAATAAAAAATATGGTAGAAAATAAAAACTACAATGAGATACTACTTCACATTCACAAGGATGGATATTATAAAAAATTAACTGGAAAATGACAAGTGTTAGTAAGGATGTGGAGAAATTGGAACCCTCATGCACTGTTGGTGGGAATGTAAAATGGACTGTGGAAAAAAGTCTGGTGGATCCTCAAAAAGTTACACATAGAATTACCATATGGCCCATAAATTATACTCAGAGGTATATATCCCAAAGAACTGAAAACTGAAAATAGGGACTCAAACAGATACTTTTATGCCAGTGTTCATAGCAGCATTATTCACAATAACCAAAAGATGGAAACAACCCAAGTGTCCATCAACAGATGAATGGATAAAGAAAATGTAGTATATAACACAGTGGAATTTTATTCAGTCATAAAAAGGAATTAAGTTCTGATATGCACAATGTTGGGGATTGAGCCATGGACCCCAAAAAAGATATGTTCAAGTCTTAATCCACATTCCTGTGGGTGTGAACTCATTTGT
This sequence comes from Cabassous unicinctus, assembly GCA_029593785.1. Classification (NCBI taxonomy): domain Eukaryota; kingdom Metazoa; phylum Chordata; class Mammalia; order Cingulata; family Chlamyphoridae; genus Cabassous; species Cabassous unicinctus. The sequence continues at coordinate 7,833 of JAQZBX010062163.1, forward strand.
AAATAGGACCTTTTGGAGACGTTATTCTTAGTTAAGGTGTGAATCAGGGTGGGCCTTAATTCATATGACTGGAGGCTTTATAAAGATAGGAAATTCAGATGTAATCCAGAAGTCAGAAGAAGCTAGAAAATGAAGTAGATTGCCATGTGATAGAGGCAGAGACGCAAGCAAAGGAACTGCAAGGATTGCAGCAAGCCAGCACCAGAATGCTACAGACTCTGGGAGAAAGTATGGCCTATGAAGACCTTGATTTTGAACTTCTAGCCTCCAAACCCATGAGACAATAAATTCTCGTTGTTTTAGCCAACCCATTACATGGCATTTGTCACAGCAGCCTTGAGAAACTGAAACATGCTACAACACGGATGAACCTTGAAAACATTATGCTAACTGAAAGAAGTCAGACACAAACGATACATATTATATAATTCCTCTTACATGAAATATCTACAATAGGCAAATTCATAGAGACAGAAACTAGATTAGAGGTTATCAGGTGCTGAGGAGAGAGGGGAATGGAGAGTTATTGCTTAATAGGAACAATGTTTCTGTTTGGGGTAATGAAAAAGATCTGAATATAGTAGTAATGCTTGAATAACACTGACAATATATTTAAATATTGTTAATTGTACACTAAAATGGTTAAAATGACAAGCTTTGTGTTACACATATTTCACTACAATAAAAAATTTAAGTATGTTAGAAATGAAAATGTCTTTTTTTTCCTGTCATGATTTTTTTCAACAACTAAAGAGAATCTCAATGATACCATTTAGTTTTCTGTTAGCCTCCCCCAAACAAGTTATTTATATTAAGAAATCCTTTTGAAAGTTTAGAGCAAAACAAAGAGAAAGGTTAGGTTATATAGAACTCAGCCTGATTATTCAGAGTAAAAATAAATTTTATTATTGTTAATAAGAGTTAACATTTCCTATGTGCTGGACACTATGGTAATGCTTTATTTATTTATTTATTTATTTAATTCATTTAAAATATTCATTTAATTCAAAGATAACAAAAAGGAAGAATGGAGGAACAAAATGATATGAGTATACGATACAAGTAGTAAATGGAAGAGGAAAATCAAACTTTATCAAAATATAAATTAAATGTGAACATATTAATATATATATTATATATAAATATGCAATCCAAACCAAAGACAGAAACTATCAGACTAGATTGAAAAGATCCAGCTATACAGTATCTTCATAAGATACAATTTAGATTCAAAAATACATATAGATTGAAAGTAAAAGGATGGAAAAATATATGCAAATTACAATGTCAAGAAAACTGGAGTGACTGTACTAAAATTATAAAAAATAGAATATAAAATATAAAAATGTTACTTTTGAAAAGGATGGCTATTTTATAATGATGAAAACATATCATAAAAAAATCACATTATTAAAGCATGGAATCCATCCAAAGAGTACACTCAATGGTATTTGGTATAATCACATAGTTGGACATTGATTGGTAATACTTTATAATGTTACCTAACTAAATGCTCATAACAACTCAATGAGGTAAGAATTCTATTATCATTCCGGTTTCTACAGCTGAGAAATCTAATGTTCAGATACTACATAATATGATGGTTTGAAGCTGTGTAATCCATTTCTGCAGGTGTAAGCCTATTGTAAGCAGGACCATTTGATTAGGTTATGTCAGTTAAGGCATGGCCCAGGGTAGGTCCTAATCTTACTGGAGTCCTTTATAAATGGGATGAACATGGAGAGAGAGGGGGGGTCAAAAAGTCACAGAAGCAGGAGGCTGGAGGCAACAAAACCCAGGAGAGAAGGAAAGACCAGCAGACACCACCATGTGCCTTGCCAAGTGACAGAGGAGTCCAGGATTGCCAGCAACCAGACTTCGGGAATAAAGCATCACCGGATGATGCCTTGATTTGGACATTTCTCTCAGCCTCAAAACGGTATGCTTGTAAACTAATAAATCCTCATTGTAAAAGCCAACCCATTTTACAGTATCTACATCTCAGCAGCCTAGCAGACTAAAATACATAGTATGTAAAAGGCAAAGTTGGAGTTCAAACATAAAGCTATCTGATTCTAAATCCTGTGTTTTTAATCACTGTATACACATATTTAGAGCAAAATAGGCAACACAGCTAAAACCTTCAGTTTTCATTATTTTATTCTCTTTGGAAAAGAACATTATCACACAAATAGCTGTTGTTTAAAGGACATTTTTAGATAATATTCTAATTCTTCAAGAAGCTTCACAGTGATACTCATATATATCAGTAGAGTATTGGAGAAAATGCGATATAGGAAATCAATACATTAAACTTATCATTCCATAGTCAACTGTTTATTTTGAAACAAACTGGCATAGCAACAGTGAAATTGAATCTCAATGATTTGTATATCATGTTGTCAAGACTAAATATACAACTTATGTAGCTAATGCCTCACTTTATTCTAAACTTCATCTTAGATGTTTGCCCCTAATGATATAAAGACAGTTCAGAAAAAAGGAAATAGAGCTAGTGAACGCTTATAAAAATGTTCAAATAAATACACACACACAAAAATAAATAAATAAATAAATAATAAAAATTTTTAAAAAAAAGAACAAACAAATACACACTGTTTCATCGGCTAGTAAATTGGCAAAAAAATATTTTAAGTACAGTATTTGAAATTCCCAATGCTAGTAGGGTACACTGAAGTTGATACATTCACATACAAATGGTACTATTACATGACACAACTTTTTGTAAAGCAATTTCAAGAGCCATAAAGATATACATAGACTTAGATACAGTTAGTTCTACTTCAGGAAATTAGTCCTAATTTTTATTTATTTTTTTATTATTAGGGGGTACCAGGGATTGAACCTGGGACCTCATACATGGGAAGCAGGCACTCAACCACTGAGCTATATCCACTCCCCTCCCCTAATTTTTAAAATTAAACAAAAAGGTATTTATTAAGATATTCATCTCAATGACACTAACAATTAGCTAGCATTATTGACCACATTGTACTCAGAATAACCACTGTGCTATGTGCATCATGCATATTACCTCATTTAATCCTCAAAACAGCCTTATGAGGTAGATATTCTGAAAAAATCAAATAACTTGCTTGAGGAGCTATGATCATCTAACCACTATACTATATTGCTATTTATAATAGTGGGGGGGGGGACACAGCACTATTTATCTTGCTATTTATAATATTTATAAATGCCTCAAAATAGGAAATGGATAATTTATGATACAACCTTTTGATGGGCAATTAAGCCACTAAAAATAATAATAAGAAAACTGTGTAGTAACATGAAAAATAATGACTATATGTTAAGTGAATAAAAAGAAGCAGGTCCCAAAATTGTGTATATATGATTATAGCTGTATTTTTTAAAATACTGGGGGGAAAGCCAGAAAGGATATTCTAAAATGCCAAGATTTATTGTATAAAAAGTTTTTTTCCTTGTCATTGCTTTCCAATTTTCTAAAATGGGCTATCTGACTTTTATAACAAAAAGTTCCATTTAAAAATAATTTTCCCAGTGATAGAAAAATTTAAGATCTGACGGTTTGGATGTGTGTGAGTGTGTGTGTGTGTGTGTGTGTTTCAAGAGACACAATTTGGTTTTGTTTGGCTTGATTCCCCATCCTTTAACATAGTCTTATAATAATGCTTGCAAGTAATATACCAGTAAATAAAGCAGTAATAACAATCCATTTTTAAGAATGAGGTTAATTAAGTCAAAAGATGAAAAGCTCTTTGGTTGGCTCTGTAGCTTGATGTCATTAGTTTATATTGGCTAATTATTTCCATATTATAAAACAACCCCAGACATGATTTAGAGAAGGAAAGAGAAAGCAGAAATTTACTCAGAGTATCAGTGATATTTCAGAAATGGTATGTCAAGTCTTCATTCATTTCCCCAAAAAACATTTAGTGGCCAGGCCTGCATATTCAAAGCGTTCACCAAACCAACCATGCCAGTCAACAAAGGTGTGGCCACTCATAGCTTCAACAAAGGAATACTCACGTAAGCCTCATACTAACATTGGTTCCCAAACAAAAGGGACATAGATTGAGAATGGAAAGAGGAAAACTTGATCACCATTCCAAGCCTGCACCTGCTTCTTTCCACAAACTATATACTATAGGAGTTGTCAAGGGAAGAGAGAAACTGTTCATTCATTGAGCATAAATGGAGAGCTGATTTTCTAGAAAGCTAATAAAATAGGCAAACCTCTAGCAAAACAGTATATTTTGGAGTAAACTAAAATACTATGGAATGGTGGCTTCTGGCATCAGTCTTTCTGGGTTCATAGATTCCACTAAACAACTTACAAGACTTGTGACTTTGAACAAATTATTTAACTTTTTTGTGTGTTTCAGTTTCTTGAGATGTAAACTGGAGACATTAATAATCTACCTCATAGAACTGATGAGGTTTAAATAATCTACTGCATGTAATGTGCTAGAAAAAGGCTTGGCACATAATTCATGAAATGAAATCTAAATAAAATGTTTGTTATTAGTATTATCATCACCACCATCAAAAAAAAACCACCAAAAAAACAGAAGGCACAAAAACAACATAGTAAACCCAAAAGACATATAAGTACAAATATTTTAAATCATAAAAGATTGTATAAATAGCTTCATATCAGTTAATTTCAAAAGTTAAGATGAAAAAAAAACCTTCCGGCAAATTAGAAGAGAACTTCCTCAACCTGACAAGAGTCAGGTACCAAAAATCTTTATCAAATATTATACTTAACAGATGTCTATTATTACCTCTGCTATTCTACACAATACGAGTATTGTTCTACCCAGTGCAATATGATGAGGAAAAGAAGCTTATAAGAATTGAAAAGGAAAAGGAAAAATTGTTCTAATTTAGAAAAGCTTTGATTGCCAGAGGATCCAAGAGAATCTACAGAGAAACTATAACAATAATGAGTTCAGTTCAGCAAGATTTAAAAAAATGAATACACATCCACAAAAACAACAAAAACAATGAAACACTAGGAATAAATATAAGAAAAGATGTGTAAGACATTTATGAAAAGAATTATGAAGTGTTACCATAAAAGACCTAAGAAGAAAAAATAGTTAAAGGACTGGCTGAAATGGCCTGGAAAAAGAATATTCTTGGATTTAGGACACCATATGAACGCTGGACACTGACCAGAAGAGAGAGGAACAAAGGAGGGGAATCACGACAGCAAAACTGTTGAACCAAGAATAAAAGAGTGGCAGTAACACACAGCCTCCCACCACTAAATCCCTACAAAAAATAAAGAAATTGAGTATTTGTATAAACTATCATCCTAATCAGATGCCTAGACAACAGCAAAAAGTTATGAGCCATACTAAGAAAATGGAAGACATGGCCTAAGAAAAGGAATATATCAAAGCCCCAGAAGAGACAAAGGATTTCAGAGAACTAATTAATGAGATTCACACAAATTTCCAAAATCAAATTAATGAGTTAAAAGAAAATATGGCTAAAGAGAGAAACAACATCAAGAAGACATTGAGCAAGCAAAAGAAGAATTCGAAATCCTGAATAGAAAAGTAACAGAGCTTATGGGAATGAAAGACACAATAGGTGAGATCAAAACACATTAGAGGCATACAACAGCAGATTCAAAATGATAGAAGAAAGAATAAGTGATACAGATGACAGAAAGCTGAAATTGAAGAGAGGAAAGAATGGAAAAAATTGAGCAGGGGCTCAGAGAGTTGAGTGACAACATGAAACTCAAACATATGTGTCTTGGGAGTTCCAGAAGAAGAAGAGAAGGGAAAAGGGGCAGAAAGAGTATTTGAGGAAATAATGGCTGAAAATTTCCCAACTCTCACAAAAGAAATGAACTTATATGTCCAAGAAGCACACTGTAACCCAATCAGAATAAATTCAAATAGACTTACTCCAAGGTACATACTACTCAGAATATCAAACGTCAAAGATAAAGAGAACATTCTGAGAGCAGCAAGGGAGAAGCAAATCATCACATACAAGGGACGCCCAGTAAGAATTAGCACAGATTTCTCATCAGAAACCATGGAGGTGAGAAGACAGTGGTATGGTACAATTAGGACACTGAAAGAGAAAAACTGCCAGCCAAGCATTCTTTATCCAGCAAAATTATCCTTCAAATATGAAGGTGAGTATAAAATACTCACAAACAGAAACTAAGAGAGTTTGCAAAAAAAGAATCCACCTTTGCAGGGAATATTAAAGGAAGCCTTAGAACCTGAAAGAAAAAGACTGGAGAGACAAGCTTAGAGGAGAGAATAGAAAGAATAGCAGAAAGGATAACCAAAAGAGTAAAAAGACAAACAAAAATAAGATCTGACATATGAAAACCAAAGAAGAAAATGGAGGAAGTAAATAGTGCATTTACAATAATATCATTGAATGTGAATGGATTAAACTCCCCAATCAAAAGATACAGGCTGAAAGAATGGATAAAAAACATGAGCCATCCATATGCTGCTTACAAGAAACTCACCTTAGACCCAAGGATACAAACCGGCTGAAAGTGAAAGGCTGGAAAAAGATATTCCATGTGAATAGTAACCAGAAAAGAGCAGGGGTAGTGTGGCAGTTTGATATAGTTAGAAATTCCAAAAATAGATATTAGATTATGCTTGTAAACTGGTCTGTTCATCAGGGCTTGATTAAGTTATGATTAGGGCTTTGATTGGGCTATGTCAGTAGGTGTTACGCCCCATCCCTTGGTGGGTAGGGAATCAAAGATAAAAGACATGATTTGGAGTTTTGAGTTGGAGTTTTGATGTTGGAGTTTTGATGCTGGAGCCCAGGGAAGCAAACACACAGAGGAGCTTGGTTGTGAGGAAGGAGAGAAGGCCCCAGGAAGAGACGAGCCATTTGCCTAATAGTCTACAGCTGGCCTTGTGAAGAGACGCAAGCCTAAACCAGGAGAGAGGCAAGCCCCGGGAAGAGAGGAACCCAGAAAGCCTGAACCCTCACAGACATCAGCAGCCATCTTGTTCTAAAACATGGCAACAGGCTTTGGTGAGGAAAGTAACTTATGCTTTATGGCCTGGTAACTGTGGGCTTCTACCCCAAATAAATATACTTTATAAAAGCCAACTGATTTCTGGTATTTTGCACCAGCACCCTTTGGCTGACTAATATAGGTAGCTATATTAATATCAGACAAATGTAAAAAAGTTATGAGAGATACAGAAAGCCATAATATATTAATAAGAGGGACAATCCACCAGGAAGGTATAACAGTCATAAATATCTATGTGCCTAAACAGGGTGCCCCAAAACACATGAGACAAACTCTGGCAAAACTGAAGGGAGAAATAAACATCTCTACAATAATCATTGGAGACTTCAACACCCCACTCACATCATTAGATAGAACTAGACAGAAGATCAACAAGGCAAGAGAGGACATGAACAATAAGATAAATGAGCTAGACCTGACAGACATATTCAGAACACTGCATCCAAACTCAGCGGGTTATACATTCTTCTCAAATGCCCATGGATCTTTCTCCAGGACAGACCACATGTTAACGGCACAATGCAGCTCTCAATAATTATAAAAAGATCAAAATTATACAAAGCACCTTCTCAGATCATAATGGAATGAAACTGGAAATCAATAATAGACAGGAAAAAAGTAAATTTGCAAATGTGTGGAAGCTGAACAGCACACTCCTAAATAATCAGTGGGTCAAAGAAGAAATTGCAGGTGAAATCAGCAAATATATTGAGACAAATGGAAACAAGAACACAACTTATCAAAACTTATGGGATACAGCAAAGGCAGTCTTGAGAGGGAAATTTATAACCCTAAATGCCTGTGTTAAAAAAGAAGAAAGAGCTAAACTCAAAGATTTAACTGAATAACTAGAGTAACTAGGAAAGAACTGCAAACCAATCCCAAAGCAAGCAGAAGGAAAGAAATAACAAAGATTAGAGCAGGAAATCAATGAAATTGAGAACAACAACAGCAACAACAACAAAACAATAGAGAAAATCAACAAAACCAAAAGCTGGTTCTTTGAGAAGATCAATAAAATTGACAAACCCCTAGCTAGACTAACAAAGAAAAAAAAGAAGAGGCAAATAAATACAATCAGAAATGAAAGGGGGGAAGTTACAACTGACCCCACAGAAATCAAAAGAATCATAAGAGAATATTATGAGAAACTGTATGCCAACAAACTAGACAACCTAGATGAAACAAACAAATTCCTAGAAATGCGCAAGCAACCTACACTGACACTACAAGAAACACAAGAACTTAACAAACCAATCACATTTAAGGAGATTGAATCCATCATCAAAAATCTCCAAGCAAAGAAGAGTCCAGGACAAGATGGCTTCACAGGTGAATTCTACCAAGCATTTCAGAAAGAATTAACACCAATCCTTGTGATGGTTAGGCTAATGTGTCAACTCGGCCAGGTAATTGTGTCCAAGTGTTTGGTCCAGCAAGCACTGGGCTAATTGTAATATAAGAACATTTATGGACTTTGGTCACCAATGAGTTTACTGAGTGGATGGCTGATTACATTTGCATCAATCAGGGAGATTGCCGTCAACAATGGGTGATGCTTTTATCCAATCAGTGGAATACCTTAAAAGGGGAAGTGATTTCAACATTCAGAGAGAATTTCCCAGCTTGTCTTTGGACAGCCAACTTCTCCCAGAAACTCATCAAGGACCTTCACTGGACTTTCATCGGAGTCCCTGGTTTGCAGCCTGCCTGAGGAACCTGGACTTGTGCATCCCCATGGTCACACCAGAGACTCTTATAAAATCTATTATTGACAGATATCTCCTGTTGATTCTGTTTCCCTAGAGAACCCTGACTAATACAGCTTGGTACCAGAAGTGGGGTGGTTCTTGAGGAACAGAGTCTTAAACATGGGATATCTGAGGTGGTTCTGGGAGTTTTGTAATTGGCTCTCTACTCTAATTGGACTCAAGAGTACTAATGAGGGAAGCGGGTGTGGCTCAATCGATAGAGCCCCCGTTTACCATGCGGGAGGCCCGGGGTTCGCTTCCCGGGGCCTCCTTGTGAGAGCAGGCTGGCCCGCGTGGCGCGGTGGGCTGATGCAGCAGGACCTCAC
>JAQZBX010062164.1:0-11038 GCA_029593785.1 Cabassous unicinctus
TCTGTAAGCATTAAAAATGATTAAGTATTAATATACTTAAATGTGAGAAAATTTTCATAACACCTTGTTAAGTGAAAAGCAGCTTACTAAACAGATTATGTATTATGACCTCCATTTTGAATTAAAAATGTATACATGTAAATATAAACTGGAAGGACGTACACCAAAATTTTTAAGGGTAGTTATTTCTGAATGTCAATATTATGGATGATTTTGTTTCCTTCTAGTACTTATCTACAATTTCTAAATTCTATGCCATAAACAGTCATTACTCTTGCAACCAAATTAAGTTATTAAAACCAAATTCTCCATGATAAGCATCTTTTCCTTCAAAAAGATAAGAAAAAGAACTAAAGGCTATAAGAATATATCTACTTGCATTAACATCACAAAAGTTTGTATTGTCTTGCTTTTGTTCTCTTTATCATTGTTTTAGAACACTAATTTGAATCTCATTACAATTAAACTGTTTTCAAAGCATTTATGAAATGCTTCCCTTAGAAATAAAAAAGTAGTTGTATTGTATTCTCCCCTAAGATCCTCTATTTAAATCCACAATTAGACAAGCTAAGTGATGCCATACAGAATCAATCAGGCAGATTGGGAGGTAAATTGTCGATAAGCAAACAGGCCTGGTCTTTACAAAAGGATACTGCCATTTTTTAAAAATGGGGAAGGAAGGGAACTATTCTAGGTTTAAAGAGTCTGAAGGACATAACAGCCAAATTCAATGCATGGTGCTTTACTGAATCCTGATTTGAAAAAAAAAAAAAAACTATAAATGACATGCGAACAATTAGGAAAATTTGAGTATAGGCTTGATATTAGGAACATTAAAGAATGCTCTTATGTATTGTGATCAGATGGGAGAATATCCTAATGTTGGAGATGCATACTAAAATATTTACGGATAAAGTGTCATCACATCTGTGATTAACTTTATAATTGTTCATTAAAATATATTTATGATCTCACTGATATAAAATATTAGATGACGCAAACTCACAGACAAAAACTAGAATACAAGTTACCAGGGGCCAAGGTGGAGGCAGGGAATGGTGAATTAATGCTTAACTGGTATAGAATTTCTACCTGGGGCAATGGAAACGTTTTGGTAATGGATGGTGCTGTTTTAGAAATGGACAGTGGTGATGGTAGCAAAATGTTGTGAATGTAATTAACAGCACTGAATTATATATTTGAATGTGGTTAAAAGGGGAAATTTTAGGTTGTATATATGTTACCAGAATAAAAATGAAAATAAAAAAACATAGGGCTGTACAACTCAAACAGGAAAACCTATTGTTAAACTATGGGCTATAGTTAATAGTACATTTATAATAATATTCTTTCATCAGTTGTCACAAAGGTACCACACTAATACCAGGTGTTAATAATGGGAGGGGCTATAAAGGAACTCTGTAGCTTATCAAAAATCACAAAACTGCAAGAATTTTACTATATATAAATTATACTTCGGGGGACGGATGTGGCTTAAATGGTTGGGTGTCTGTCTCCCATATGGAGGGACCTGGGTTCGATCCCTGGGACCTCCCGGTAAAAAAAAAAAAATTATACTTCAATAAACCTATTGAGAAAGGTAGATATAGAGTAGATATAGATTAGTTATAGGTATAAATGAAGAAAATAAGGCAAAATGTTTACAATCATTGAATTAATACATTGTGAGAATATGAATATCCACTGTACTTTTTTCTGCTTACTGGGTTTTCAAAAGTTTCCATAATAAAAAGTTTTAAAAGTTTTTAATAACTTACGAAGTCATGTAGCCATTGATATAATTCTGGTTCAATATGCGTCCCCAGCAGCCTGCACCCTGGTCATTACTGAAAGTACTAAAATCTTCAGAAGACCAAAGCTTCTTCCCAGTCAATCTCGCATCCATTACTGTAAGGGTCCCAGGATAATGAGCCCTAAAAAAGAAAGGGTGAGAAGGAATGGGAAAAGGTCAGAATGTGGCAGTTACTTATATATTTGGTGAGTGAATAAAAATATATCTCCTCCCCAAGGTTTTCTACTTTAAAATGATGGGTAGCTTCCAGATCAAGTACAAGCATCTGCTTCCCATCTTTCTATTCCAGGATCCTGTGAAAATGACAGCAAAGAAAATAAAAGGGGACAAACCATTAACAGCACCCAGGATGGTACAAAAGCGCCTCAATAAATGAGGGATTTCAATCTGGTTTTGGAAACCATAAAATGTATGGAAGCATGCTGATGGATGAAGCTAGCAGAGAAGGTCACAGGCCAGAACACTCCAGGAAAAGAATGGATTGGTGAAGAATTGTGGGAAGATGGTAGAGTAGGAAGCTCAAGGAATCAATCCTTGCACCAAAACTATTAAACAGGCAAGAACTGTCTGAATCAACTATTTTGAAATTCCAGAGTCCAGTAGAGCACTGTACAGCATCCAGGGAAGAGTGAAGGAAGAGATAGAGAAATTATAATAAATATCTGTGAATTGCACTCTCAGGCACTTAGTGTGGCTCATCTTCCACTCTTGCAGCAAACAGCAGTGGGGTCCTGACCCTGGTGTAGGTTACTGGTGCCAGAAAGAGACATAAAATTCTACTTCCCCAAGATCCAGGGAGTGGGAGTGGGCCAATCATCGGCCATTGCTACTTCAGATTGCTGGGCCCCAGCTCTGAGGGTAGCCATTGTTCCAACTTGACCAGGACAAAAGTAGAGGAGGAAATGTAAAGATGGTTTGCTTCCTCAGAGCTGCAGAGGACAGTTGAACAGCTACATTTGCTGGGTAGGTGCCAAGTCAAGAAACTGCAGATTTAGGGAGCCATAGAAGAAGCTCCTGGCACTCTTCCTGGTCCCTCCCCCTCACCTGCTTCCCAGGGCAGTTTGGAGCCACCAATGCTCCTTTTGTTCTAGCTGGGAAAGACTGACTTGGGACACTCCTCTCCAGCATGTCCCACTCCAAGAATTTTCCCTCTAGGCAAAAAACAAAAGGCAGCTTGAGTCAAGAAAAGCAGTGTAAGAAACAATTTAGACAATCTAGGTCAAAGTCTTACATGCTCTAAGTCCTGCAGTGGAACACCCAGGAGAGGGGGAAGGTCTGTTTCCTGGGAAGCAGAGAGGGCATTAAAATGCCTATAAACAGAGGAACCCCTATGGCCACTAACAAACACAAACCCAAGACAAGACACAGGCCCAGAAAAGACAGAGAGGACCCTGCATTTCCCATCAGCCTTGAGTTGACCTTTCTGATAGGAGGGCAGAACTCTGAAAGAGAGCACCAGCCAATACAAAGCCAGTGATGGGTGTTATTTGGTTAGGTTTGCTTGGTTTTGTTAGCTCTTGACACTCAAGGAAATCTCTGTCATATCACTTACTGGATACAAACTCAAGAAACAGACATCTCCAGGAGTAAATACCAGAGTTCACATTTTAAAATATTAAAATACACAGTGTGCAACAAAAGATTACAAGACAAACAAAGAAACAGGAAATGATGGCTCAGCCAAAGGAAGAGGATAAAAACCCAGATAGCATCAAGAAAGAAGATCAGTCTGTGGACATATCAAAGATTTTTTAATAAATGATCTTCAGTATGCTCAAGGAGATGAAAGAAAATACTACCGAGAAAGAACTAAAGATATCAGGAAAACAATGAATGAATAATATGAGAATATATGTAAATACATAGAAATTTTTAAAAGGAAGCAAATGCAAACTTTTGGAGTTGAAGAACCCAGTAAGTGAAATGGAGGGTGTGATGGTTAGGCTAATGTGTCAACTCGGCCAGGTAATTGTGTCCAGGTGTTTGGTCCAGCAAGCACTGGGCTAATTGTAATGCAAGAACATTTATGGACTTTGGTCACCAGTGAGTTTACTGGGTGGATGGCTGATTACATCTGCATCAATCAGGCAGACTGCCATCAGCAATGTGTGACATTTTTATCCAATCAGTTGAATACCTTAAAAGGAGAAGTGATTTCAACATCCAAAGAGAATTTCCCAGCTTGTCTTTGGAGAGCCAACTTCTTCCAGAAACTCATCAAGGACCTTCATTGGTCTTTCATCAGAGCCCCTGGTTTGCAGCCTGCCTGTGGAACCTGGACTTGTGCATCCCCATGGTCATGTGACAGACTCTTATAAAATCTCATATTATTGGCAGATATCTCCTGTTGATTCTCTTTCCCTAGAGAACTCTGACTAATACAGACGGTTTCAACAGCAGATTAGATTATAGCTGGCAGAAGAAAGAATGAGCAAAGTCAAAGACAAGGCAATTGAAATGAGACAGGTTGAGGAGCAGAAAGAAAAAAGAATTATAAAGAGCAAAAACAGCCTAAGAGACCACTGGAACATCATCAAGTTTACCAAAAGGAGAAGAAAGAGAGAAAGGAGCAGAAAGAATTATCAAAGAAATAATGACAGAAAACTTCCCAAATTTAGCAAAAGTTCTGTACATCCAAGAAGCCCAGAGAACCCCTAACAGGATAAACTTGAAGGGAAAAACACCCTAACACATACTGATCAAACTGTCAAATGCAAAGCACAAGGAGAGTTCTAAAGGAAGTCCCATTAGATTAAGTATAATGTGTATTTGGCCACACTTTTTTTAAAGTAAAACAGGAAATTCATTTTTATAATATATTTGGTTTAACCCAATACATCCAAAATATTATAATTCAACATGTAATCCATATAAAACAATTATTAACATTTCAAGTTCTTTTTTTATACTAAATCTTCCAACTCCAATGTGTATTTTATGTTTATAGTGCATCTAAATTCAGACTAGTTACATTTTAAGTGTTCAATAGTCACTTGTGGCTAGTGAATACTATATTGGACAATGAAGGTCTAAACATGTAACAGTCATTGAAATAGGTACCAAATAATACCTTCTAGAACTGTAGAGCCTTACCATGAGAATAAGCAGATTAAATAAATAAAAATTAAATAATTTTTTTCCTAACTGAATATATTTGAGATCCATACAACTTTGTTTTCCCTCAAGATCTGAAGTATTTATGAAAGACTTAAAGATACAGGCAAATATCCCATTCTAATTTGAACTTAAGAAATGTTTAAAATTACTGCACAAATATCTCACTTTTCTTGATAAAATAAAAATAAAAATAAATAACACTCCAGACAGGGGGGAACTCTACAGGGCAAACAAACCAGTTTCTTCAAATAAATTGTAAAAATTTTTTTAAAAAAGATGGAGCAGGAATCTAAAGATTAGAAGAGACTTAAAGGAAATATCAACCAATCACAAAATATGGATTTTAACTGGATTCAATTTAATTAAAAAACTATAAAATATCTGATAATATGAAGACATTATTACTTTTCTAGGTATGATAATGGTAAAAAGAAAAAGATTCCTTATCTTTTAGAGACACATGGTAGAATTGTTATGAATGAAATTATATGATGTCTGGAATTTCCTTCAAAGTAATATGAGTAAGAAGGAAAGAGGCGTGGAAAAGCATGTGAATTGAGAATTGTCCATGAGTTGATAATTACTGAAGCTGAGTGCTGGGAACATGGATATTCATTATATTATTTTGAGCTTTTGTACTATGTTCAAAATTCTTCATAATAAAAAGTTTTTTAAAAGCACATATAGAAAAAGCAGAGTCTTTAGACTGAATAAAGAACAAGCTCTACTTATTCTATTTTTCAAATGTTTATATACACCATATCATGATGAATAAAATTGAAATTCACTTAAAAAAATACTATTGGAGCCCAGTGAAGTCAAGGTCCAGAAGGTTATAAAGCAGAATTAGAATAAGGAAGAGAATCAAAGCTATAATGCTAAGGAGACCCTACAAAGGTCACTGGAGCAGATTGAATTATGTATTCCAACCAAAGAATGCTCTTAATCTGCATTCCTGTGCATTTGAACCCATTTGTAAATAGGACCTTTAGAAAATGTTATTATTAGTTAAGGTGTGGCCAACTGAATCAGGGTGGGTCTTAATCTGCATTACTGGAGACCTTATAAATAAGTGTCAAAAGCTGGTCAGCAGAAAAACAGACACAAGGAGATTGCTGTGTGATGAGAGGCAGAGATGCAAGTCAAAGAACCCCAAGGATTATAGCAAGCTAGCACTGGAAGATTACAGGCTTCAGGGAGAAAGCATGGTCTTGTTGATACCTTCATCTGGACTTCTGGCCTCTGATACTTTGAGCTAATAAATGTTTGTTGTTTAAGCCAACCCACTATATGGTATTTGTCACAGCAGCCTGGCAAACTCAGACTGTCAATGATCATACCTGTGCAGTAACGGATTAACTTTGCCCAAAGAGAGGTCTGGCCTTTCTTTGCCTGAGCTCCTGGGTGGTAACCTCTAAACCCTTGAAATGCCCTGCTTGATAAGAGTGTCTTTATTTATCCTGGGGGCCTTGGACTATACCAGATAATCTATGCTAACAATGTGATTTATGGAGGGGGCTTTGGACCCTGCAGAATCAGCTCAACCTCTGGACGGGTTGGAGAATAAGGTCAGCCACAAGGACAATCAACCATGCCTATATAACCAACCTCAACAAATACTCTAGAAACCAAGGCTCAAGCAAGTTTCCCTGGTTCACAATACTCTGTGCATATTGTCACACAAAATTGCTGGGAGAAACAGGAGCTGTCTGCACAAATCTCCTGAGAGAGGACAACTGGAAGATTCATGCCTGGAACTCTCTTGGACTCTGCCCTAAGCACCTCTTCCTATGGACAACTTAACCTGTAGCCTTTTGCTGTAAAAGACTATAACCATGAGAAAAACTGCTTTCAGCAAGTTCTGTGAGTCCATCTAGAGAATTAAAGAACCCAATCGTAGTCTTGGGGACCCCCAAATTTGCATTTGGTGCCAGAGTGAACATGGTCATAGGGACTCCAAACTCTGTACCACGATACTATTTGCCTAAGTGTTCATGCTGAGAACTCACCCCCTGCCCCCCAAGGAAGCTGAGTTAGGAACTAATTTCAAGATATTGCCTAATAATATCCAAAATTAAATTCAACTCTGCCCCTTAATCTAAACAAAGTCCCATTTTATTGGATTCCAAACATTTACACAATTTGTTAAACTTATTAATGCATTTCATTGCCATAGAAAGCTCCTAAAATATATACATTTCAAAGAGTAAGCAATGAACATACTTTGGTTAAGTAAATACAAGAAATCTACTTTGTGAAAATATAATCAGATGGGGAGGGGAAGGCAGAAACAAAAGCACAGTCAATACATAGAGCAAGCAACCAGAAGTTGCTTGCTTTCAAAGTAAAACAGTCCTTACCCTATAACATCAATAGTCTTCAAGAGTTCAGGGTCAAGCAACATTGAAGCAGAAATGGGCTCCCAGAGATTATCACTCGCTATGATTTTCACTTGCTGGAGACCTTGATAGTTCAGCATTTTTCTTAACGTCTTTTGGAGAGATAAACAGAACACATAGGAAAGGTTGCATGAGTTTTTAAATGCCAAATTATCACCAAGATAGCTAATGTATCCACAGATATCAGCATCTAGGATGGTAGTTTCAATATTATTTCTCAGTAGAAATGTGCCTCCTGTGAAAAATAAAAGCATTATCATCAAGGTAACCTACTTCATGGGAATGTAAAAAGAAAAAGAAAAAAAAGGGGGGGGGGATAAAATGTTTCAGAGGTATTGCCCCTCCTTGATTTTAAAAATTATGTGTTAACCATAGAAAATGAGGGATAAAAAAATAAAAATAATCATAAGATTACTACCCAGAAATAACCACTATTATTTTAGTATGCATTCTTCCAGGAATTTTTCTATACAGACACAATAATAAAACTGGAATCACATTAAACATAGCATAGGGTAAAATGTTTAACATATTTTTATGTTGAGTATTTTCCAAGGTCCTTATTCTGCCATTATTAAAAATATTATAGCTCTTAATGTTTTGTACCATACCAGAAGTTGAAATAAGAACTATTCCATTTTTACCCTCTAGCCTTTCACACTTATAAAAATGACAGACAGGCTATAAATTCTTTTCAGTAGGATTATCCACCCACAAAAACTAAAAGTAACATGTTAAATTCTAAAGGGGAGGAAATCAACAAAGCATACACTGAGCACCTAATTAATGTGCTACTTAACACTGTATTGGCCCCATGAGGATCTTTAGGTGGTCAACATACTGACTAGGACACCAGAACAAGGTGGACGGGAAAATCATCAGCCAACCAGTACAACACCAAAGTGTACGTGGATCGCCTATATGTAAAAAAGGAGCAGGAGGATAAGAATTCATAGCAGAAGCAATTCTCAATGAATGAATACAAATATGCCCAATGCTATCTCCTATCTGGCACATAATAGGTACCCATTAAATACTGGTTGAATTCATTTTAAAAATCAAAGAGTAAAGAGTTTCACAAGCTTTTTTTCACATTCTAACTTTTCTGAACCAGGGAAGTTCTTCCAATTAATGTGTTCTTTTATGAGGCAAATAATAAAAGCTCTAATTAAATTCCTGGTGTGCTTTACAATGGATGGTTTCTTAGAACTGATGTACAATGGTATTTTAGAAAACATGGTGAGAATTATAGTGGCAATACAAGTTCATTTCTCAAACAAGGTCAGTTAGGGTACTCTGGAAGCAATTCGAACAGAGTAATAAATAAAGACCAACTCTCAAGATTCGGTGGGCTTGAGACTCCCTATTCTTCTTTTAGAGACGAATTGTGAATTTCACCACCCTGATGTTCTTTCTTACTCTCATGGACAGGAAGGAGAGCAACTTGTTTAAATTTGCATTTATCACTGTAGATATATCTAGTTTCACTATTCCTATTCTTAGACAATCACCTTTAAGATTGTTTATTCTGTATACATACATTTGGGTAACATTCCAAAAGTTCTGGGTTATAAGCCATGAATTATAAATAAGTTTCCATTCCAAAGTCAGTATGGAGAGCAGCATTCTTTGAGCATATTTTCAAATGTTGTTTTTGTTGTGGAACCCTTCCCCACCCAAAAAACAAAAAAATTAGATGGAAGCCCTATTACAAGATAGATGACAAAGAAGTTGTTCTGGTCGAACTTCGTTAGAATCCTGAGAGTCATACAACCATTTCCATCCTCCACTCTCAGACCCTAGATGGGATTTTTCAGACAAAATTTTAAAACCATAAAAATATCACAGAAAAATAGAGTAAACCATAAATACAATGCAAACAGTAAAAATAAACTTGAAAGAAACAATACCATGCCATCTTTTTGTATTGTATTTATCCCTACTCTCAAAAACAAATACTTTTCTTTCCAGAGATCATTTTAATGTACTAAATAGAATATATATTCATTAATCTTATTAAACCTGAACACTTGTATTCATTTGGCATGCATTCTGTATGTGACTTTATTGTGACCCAAAACTTCTTTGAAAACAAAATGAAAAATAGTAACACACTGGGGAATAAATGGAAGAAAATGCCACTGTAGAGACAGGACACCAGATATTACAATGATGAAAGGCAAAATGTCAAAAAAAAATTTTTTTTAATATTTTTCAATATTTTTTAATATCCCAATCTTTTAATTTTTAGTCTTTTTAAATTTTTATGTATTATATTTCTTATATTTAAACTTATCATTATTATTTCATTTTCCTATTAATTGTATTTGGCTATTTTAATGGCTTCATTTTTGAAGAAGCTTTCGATTACAGAAGAGTTACAACTGGGGCAGGGGAGGATCATTGGTGTGGGGTGTCAGTGACGGGGGATGCATGGGAAGAAATTCAACTGGGCATACATATAAGGTATATAAAAATGTTCAAATGTTCCCAGGGCATTGCCAAAATGGGTGGAGACTTACAAAATAACCAAGAGAATACTGAATTCCCATCCTGGAGGGCTCTGCCTCTAATGGAGCAGCAACAGTCCCCCAAGCGCAGGGGCAATAACTGGTGAAGAAGGATGATCCACTTATGGGCCCTTGATATTGACGACTATGCTTATGAGCCTTTGATCTTGAAATTGTAACTTAGCCCATTGCTGTGGGGTGGCTAAGAGTTGCCTCTTGAGAGCCTTCTTATTGCTCAAATGTGGTCTCTCTCTATGCCAAACTCAGCATATAAATGCATTACCTTACCCCCATTGTGGGACTTGACTCCCGGGGATGAGCCTCCCTGGCACCGAGGGATTACTACCAAGCATCAAATAGCAATGCAACTGGAAAAAGACCTCGAATAAAAGGGGAAAAAGGTAAAGACAAATGAGTTCATATAGCTAAAAGACTTCAAAGTGAGTCAGGAGGTCATCCCAGAGGTAACACTTATGCACATCTCAGCAGGATCTCATAGACTGCCAAAGTGGATACTATCCCAAATAATGGGACTCCTGAGAGCTCTGGAGACACCCAGGTCCTATGGTCAGGGCAGATAGCTCCGGAGTTTGGCGCCTTGCCAGTGGGCCCTACTTTGGAGTTTGTGCTCCTGAGAGTGACAGAGTTGGACTCAATTATGTCTTCCCTACACATGACTCATCTGTCCCTTCTATTTAAAACTATACTTGGTGCTGGAATTTGTAGGTATACGTCAAAGAGACATGAGTATTTGAGCTGTCCATGTGCCAGCTGGACCCAGAACCTCAGCAGAGTTGCAACACCTACTCTACAGCTCATTGGACTCACCTAGGACAACCAACAAGGAGATGATGATGGACAATGACCATCCCAAGGAACAGAGAGAGTCTTCAACTGCAAGCAAGATAGTCCTATCCATCTTCCCCATGGGATATAAGCCCCTTCTCAATTAGAGGTGAAATGGATATCACCATCCCAGAATACTCAGGATTGGGGAAAGAACTATGGACTAGAGTGGACTTACTAGTATTCTACTATAGACATATTGTGTTTCTAGCATTGGAAGAAATTACAACATCGATGTGGAGCCAGTGGCCACTGGAGGCTCTGGGGGCAGGGAGAGGGAAAAACAGGTGCAATACGGGGGCTTTTTCAGGACTTGGGAATCGTCCTGAATGACACTGCAATGACAGATACAG
>JAQZBX010062165.1:0-16954 GCA_029593785.1 Cabassous unicinctus
TCTCGTATGGTAAACGGGGGCTCTATCCATTGCGCCACACCCGCTTCCTGCCGTGAGGTGGCTGCATCAGCCCACTGCACCGCTCAGGCCGGCGTGCCCTCACAAGGAGGCCTCAGGACACGAACCCGGGCCTCCCATATGGTAAACGGGGGCTCTATCCACTGAGCCACACCCGCTTCCTCCTCTACCTTCTTGAACATATAGATTATAGCTAGAATAGCTAATTTAATGTCCTCGTCCAGTACTTTTATCTTCTGTGTACTTTTTATACTTTTAAAAGTCTGTATTGGTTGATTTTTTTCTCCTCATTATGGGTCATATTTTCCTGCTTCTTTGCATGCCTGGCAATTTTTTATTGGTTGCCAGATGTTGTCAATTTTACCATTAGGGTACTGGATATTTTTGCATTCCTTGAGCTTTGTTTTAGAACAAAGCTCAGTTACTTGGAAACAGTTTGATTCTTTTTAAGATTGCTATTTAAGCTTTTATAGACAAGACCAGAGCAGCCTTTAGAACAGGGCTAATTTTTCTCCCCAACACTGAAGCAATCAACACCTTTCCGGGTACTCTGCTCTGTCCCACGAGTTAGGAGATGTTCCACTGTGGAGCTGTTCTGGCCCTGTGTAAGCTCTGGGGACAGTTTCGCATGGTCCTTTTCACCGGCTCTCCTCTGGCCACTGCTGGCTTCCTCACATGCTTACGCCAATCACGTGGAGATTGAGGGAACCCTCTGCAGGTTGCTGGGGCTCTCTGTTCTGAGGTGCTTTGCCCTGTGAGTTTAGTTCCCTTTCACTTCTTGGAATTCTTAGCTCTGTCTCCTCAATTCAGGGACACCCCTGGGCTCTGTTGCGGCTCTGCCTCCCTGCGTCTTGTCCTGGAAACTTTACAGAAGTTAGGACAGCTACCTTGTTTTCCTTTTCAGAACAGCCCCTCTGTTCTGCGCTGTCTGTTCTTCAGTGTCTGAACCTTGTTTCATATATTTTGCCTTACTTTTTAGGTGGGAGGGTAAATCTGGAGTGGAAGTTAAAATTCTCTTTTAAATACCGTGGCTTTTTTCTATGTTTTAGTATCAGTTTGAGCCAGTACTACTACATCATAATCTTTTTTTTTTTTTAATATTAAAAACAACAGAAAAAACCTACCTTGCTTAAGAAATAGAGCATTTATTATATTAAATTTTTAGAAATTGCTTATTGTGCATTATTCTTTCAGATGGACTTTAGGATCATCTTGTTAGTGTCTTTAAAAAATTCTATTGGGATGATCTTGTGTAGATAGCAGTGACTGTGGAAATTTTTTGCTTAATTAGATTGCAGTAATCATGGATTTTTTTTCTTTTTCTTAATGTCTATTAGCACGCCCTTGAATATACTTTGGAAAAGCTACCATATGGAATTCTAAGGTTTTATTAGCTCTGGAGAAATTACTTAGATTTTAATTTTAAAAGGAAAAAATGTATTAACTTCAGTTTACTGCTAAACTGTTCTATCAGGAATATAGAAGCTCCTCAAAGAGAGAAAGAACATCAGGTCATTGTGGTTCTGGCCTTTTCCTACCCAAATTCTTTCAAAAACTTTGTTTAGTACTAAGGTATTTTGGAGGAGAGGGATATGATCTGTTTGTATAAATATAGTGCTTTCAGCAGGTAAGGCTTGAGCCTAGAACCCTCATGTAAGTCTTAGAGGATATTGGTCATTATTGGTGTAGTTAGGCTGTATTATTAGGTTATACTTTTGGATATATTTTGAATTTTAATGATTAGGAAATCTCAAGCATTGTAACCTTTTAGGTTTTGAGAGTTAATGGTGACATATGTAACATTTTTTTTTTTTAGGCAGTCTTATCAGATGCTTGTCTAGAAAATAAATTATAGCCTGAACAGGAAATTAAAACTCACATGTTTTGTTAACTTTTTGAGTGACCTTTTCAAATATATATTTTTTTCATGTAAATATTTTTTGGGGGAATAAGTACTTCCCAGTTACAGATTTGGGTAGAAAATAGGAATGACAAGAAAGAACAATAAACCAGAGACTAAAAGACCATTAGAGTAGTTAGAGGTCAGGCCCTTACAAAAGATGAGACATTAGAGATGGAATAGAAATGCTGAAAAAGAATGCAAAAATATTTTGTTGGTAGATGGCAGTTTTGGATGACCACTTACATTGCATGGTAGGGGAAAAGAGGACAAAGGAAACAATTTTTTTCATGGATTTAACCAATATTTTGTATCCCTTTACAATGTATAGATTAAATTGGTAAGTAAGGTACATATTTTCCCTCTTAAAACTTTTCGGTATAGTTGGGAATACAGAAAAAGAAATAATTATACAGTGTGATAACTGCCATGATAGGGAAAGTGCAGGATTATTGGGGACAGATAGGAGATTTAAAGCTTAATCCAGGACCTGGGGAATGAGAGGAAGACCAGTGATTAAGGGAAGTTTCTTACAGAATCATTGTCTTAGCTCAGTCCTAAAAGTTTCTGGATGGCTGGTGGAATCATTAACTGAGGGGAGGAATAGAGAAAAAGGAATGCATTTGTGGGGAGGAGGAAAAAGATTGCTTCATTTTGGAAATGGTGAATTTGAGGTATCTTGGGCAGCATCCAGGTAGAGAATGGTTAGTGGGGTCTGTCACTTTGAAGGCATTGTGGTGTTGCCATCATATGGTATTTGAAGCCATGGGGTGACAGAGATTTCTCAGGATAACCTGAATAAGTGGGATATCTCTTGTCCATAAGAGATAAGAGTTCTGGAATTGCCAAGTCAAAAGATTTGTCCATGTAAAATTAGGATCTGGCAAATTATCCTACCAAAAGGCTATAGCAATTTATGCTCTTGCAAGAGTATGTGCACATGTATGTTTCCCTGTATGTACCTTCAACACTGGTTGGAAAAATGGTATCTCATGATTTAACTCAGCATTTCCTTGATTGTTAGTGAATATTAGCTTGTTTTGTGCACTCTACGATTACATAACTATTATGTTGATTTTCAAAGTTTTATTTTTATTTTAGATTTTTAAAAAGTTCTTTAAATTTTATATAATTGATTTTGTAAAAATGAAAAATGTGTTTAGAAACGTATATAGAAAAAAAGGACAATTGTCACCAAATTTGGATCACACAGAAATAAACAGGGCTAACATTTTGTGACTATTCAGACATTTCTGTATGCAGCTGTAGACATAGAAGAATTTATAGAGACTAATTTTTATTAAAAATTTAAGAAGAAAAGTCCATTAAAAGTTTTTAACAGTTAATGTTTTATTATGGGTTTCAATTTGGTAGTATTGATTGACTTTCTTCTATGAGAATGAGTTACAGGTGAGCCTAGTCTTTGCTGTGGGGCCTGAGCAGCTGTGGAATGGCTTGTACCTGGATCACTCTCCAGTCAGTGTAGCCTGTGCCTTGGGCTTTGATGCCTTTCTCTAAATACAGCAGTACTGTGCCCTGGAAGATGGCAGTCGTTGAAAAACCATTCTGGTCTCTGCTGAGGTCCCAGGGTAGAGAACTAATGAGAGGCTCCTAGACATGGAATTTCCCTGGAGTTTTCCTAGGGTTATCTGTTTACCTTTTCTGTTCACTTCTGTCTAAACTGAAGAGTGTTACAGAGAAGGCTCTGGATTTTGTGGATTTGCCTTCTTCTGTACTGCTTCTGCTATATTTATACTTTTATTCATTTGCTAGATATTAGGGGAGGGATGTGTTATATGTGTATATATGTATTGTGTATAACTTCTTCGTGCAAAATGAGTAGCATATTGTACCATTGCCCTTTGTTGAATAGTACACCATTTCCATTCTGCTTTGAAATACCCAAATATTCTTTTTTCGTCTGCTGAAGTTTTTGGTTCTATGTCTGGATTAATTTACCTGTTTCATTCATCTGTTTGTCCATTTCTAGCCTATATCACATTGTTTTAGTAATTATAATTTTTTATGTATTTATTTCATATTCATTCATTTTTTTTTTTTTGGTACCATTAACTGTAGTCTGGTTTAACGTAAAGTTCACTGTGTAGTGCAGTTCCATGAATTTTTTTTTTTAAAGGTTTTATTCTGTTACCATGTATACAACATAACATTATCTTTATTCTGCCTAGGATTCACTGGACTTTCTGATTTCAGGAAATTGGTGTGTCTTGACAAATCTGGGGAATATCTCTTAGAATATTGCCTCTTTACTATTAGTGTTATATTCTCTGGGATTCTGTTTATACATATGTTAGGTCTTTTCCCATTGTCTATAAATTTTAATACTCATCTCTGTCTCTCTGTGCTGCATTCTGAGTAATGTTGGGAGCTCTCTCTCATCTGCTTTTACTTATCCTTTCAGTTTTTATTGCATATTGAGTATAGTTGTAGTTCATTCCCCTTTGCTCCATTGAGTTTTAAATTTTATTTAATTTTTCCTTTCTAGAAGTTCACTTTTTTCCAAATCTACTTGAACAGTTTTATTTATAGTATTTTAAAAGCTTTTCCTCATCATCAAACTAAATCTTTGAGTTTAAACATATTAAACATTTAATATTCTCTTGTAAGTTCATTATCTAAAGTCTTTCATAGTCTGATCCTGTTGGCTTGTGATCATGGTATCTTTGTATGTTTTGTTATTTTTACTGGGAGCTCATTTTCTTTAGAACTTTATATTTGAGAATTCTTTGACATTTCATAGGCTATTTGGTTGCTTCTGTGGATTGCTTGGTGTATTATCAACCAGAAAATACTTTATAATATAGTCTTCACTTGAAGTTTTTAAGATGGCATAGCTTGAATTCTGGCCACAAACTTGTGTGTAGGGAAATTTCAGAGTACAGACTCAGAGCCAGGATCAAGGTGGGCAGCTCTGTTATTGCCCATTCTGCATAATGGCTCTTTATCTCTTACTCAGCTTTACATTGGTAATAGCCCTGTTAAGTTTTTTTGGGTGGGGAGAGACTCTTCTTAGCTCCTATTAGCCTGAGACCTTATCTTCTGCCTCTTTGGACCTCAGTGCTCACTAGATGAGGGTTACCAGGATTGGATTTGGTAGCTAACCCGTAAGTTTAACAAAGCTTACAGGTCTCCCAGAATTTCTACTTTCTCTTCACTTTTGGCTTTGCCAACTCAGTAATCACTTAGAAAGATTCTTTTGTCTTTTAATCCACATTTTTGTTTATTATGGGATGGTCCTTTCAGGAAATCTAGTCTACTGTATGTTGGAAATGAAAGACAAGTTTAGATTTTTTTTTTTCTATCCAGTGAAAGACATACTTAGTTTCTGAGGTTGCTGTGGGTTTGCACATTTTTCATGAGCTTTCTCCCATTTTACTGAAGAGACAATTTTTATAAATATATTATTTAAAAAAATTTTTTTTGTGTGTTCTTTGAGAGTAGGTTGGGCAATAAGATGAATTACACTGAACCAGTTTTCAGAGAACCTGGGGAATATATATCCTTAGAAAATATGGCTTAGTCTTTACTTTCTAAGAGTAAGTAGGCTTTTTGGGAAATATTTTCTTAGAGGAAAATATCTTGGATCCAAATGCATATAATATGTATTTTTAAAATCTGATTTTCTTTTTAAGTTTTGTTACTTATGTGGGAAGGTTTTTTTCTTTCTTTTTTCTGACTATAGAAAATCAAGTGTATTGTAGTATAAATATATCATTAATGCCTTTAAAATATATATATAGTGAAAATATATGGGACTTAATCATATTTTTTAAAAAAATTTACAGTGGAAGTATGCGAGACTTAACAGCACAAGTGACTAGTGGTCTTCTGCAGTTCCCAGCAGTAACTATTCAAGCCCTTGGAGAAGATGAAATAACGTTGGAATCTGTGCTTCGTGGAAAGTTTGCTGCAGGTAAAATAATGTTGCTGAGAATTTTCTAATTTCATTCCTTTTTAAGGTAAATAGTGCGTATATATTGCAGTTTCTTTAATGTGGAAGAAAAACAACTTGGGTAGTAGTCTTATATAAATATATAGCATCTATAACCTTTTATGCTTTAGAACAAATTTTCAGTGAATCTCTGATGTGGTGAGAGGTTATAGTTCATTTTTCCTTGTAAAAATCCTCATATTTTTTTGCCTTTTGGTATTGAGTATCTACATTTGGGCAAGAGAAATAATATACAACTGCTTTTTCTTGAATCAGTCAATAAGCCTTATTGGTGATGACTTGAGATTGGAAACTATATAGTGTTAGGAGTAGAAAAATCTCATGATAGGGTCCTGGATGATAGAACATTTTCAGAGTCTTATTTCTTAGTTCCATTAATCTGAACAAGATCTTAATGTATGGTTTAGATTGTATAATAGGGCAGAGAACCATGCTAATTGCTATTATATCATGGATTTCAGCCTAGTGAAATATACTGTAGAAGACTTTCCTGAAAATTAGTTTCACAGCCATCCTTCCCAGCAGGAAGGCAGCAAAGCATCTGTCAGTCAGCCATTTATAGTTGTGTTTGCTTGAATATTAAAAGTAGTAACAGCACTTTCTGTATGCCAGGTGCTGTAACAACTTTTCATTGAGGCAGGTATTAGAATTTTCTAAGTGAGCCCTGTTCTATATAGCTAAAACTCAAATAGGCTAAGTTAACTTGATACCAGTTACACTGATAGCAAATGGCAAAAATGAGTTTTGAACGCAGGCAGTCTTTGTCCCTACGCCGTCACACTGTTTCCTTAAAATATATGGCTTTCCTCATCTCTAATCTAGTATATCCTGCTGTCTACTTGATATTTTCACTTGGGTATGTGACAGCCATCTCAAATTTAATATTGTATGCTTCATTAATATGTATCAATAAAATTGATTTTTTTAAAAAAGTTAATACTATCCATCCAGTTGCTCAAGCAGAAATCCAGGGTTTTTCTGGATTCTTCTCCTTTACATTCCTCCTTGTATCTAATTCATCAGCAAGCAAATCCTATTAAGTTCTACCTCTTAAGATGAATCTCTGGTCAGTCGAGTGCTGTTCTATCGATAGTTACTGTCCAAGCCAAAAATGTCATCATCTCTCCCTGTTTCTACTCTGTGCTCCCCCCATCGTCCATTCTCTGTTTAGCAGCTGGAGTAGCATTTAAAAACGTAAATCAGATTGTCAGTTCCCTGCTCAAACTCTTCCCGTAACGTGACATAGCATGCAGTAAGGGGTGGGCGTGGGGGCAGCAAGGAGTTCTGATGCTTCCTGCTGTGGCAGTTATGTCTTGTCTTAATTAGATTGTAAGCTCTTCATGTGTTGTATTTTATTACTCATAGCTCCTTTTTAAATCCTTTAAGGTATAATGTAGTAATTATAAAGTATGAGTTTTGGAGTTAGACGCACTTGGGATTCTCTTTGGGCTTTGCTACTTCATAGTGGTGTGACTTTGGCAAGTTATTTAATTGTATTAAGCTTTAGTTGCCTTTTTTCTATATGGAAACATGATAAGGAGTAAAAAGATAATGTGTTTAAGTACATAGCATGGTGCCTTTACTGAAAGGTTATTTTTATTGCAGTAGTCGATTAAAGGAGCTTTATTTTATATATATATATATATATATATATATATATGAAAGAATTAACTGATATTTAGTTTTGTTGTATAAATACAATATTGAAATAAGCAACATTTTTTTTTCTTCTAGGGAAAAATGGACTTGCTTGCTTGACTTGTGGTCCACAACTTGAGGTAGTAAACTCTGTAACAGGAGAACGATTATCTGCATATAGATTCAGTGGAGTAAATGAACAGTCTCCTATAGTCCTAGCAGTGAAAGAATTCTCTTGGCAGAAGAGAACTGGATTGTTAATTGGATTGGAAGAAGCAGAAGGCAGTGTTCTCTGTCTTTATGACCTTGGTATATCAAGAGTGGTTAAAGCAGTTGTTCTTCCTGGAAGGGTAGGTATTGTTTAAGATATCTAGACATTGCTGCTTTCAAAACGGAACCTGTGTTGTTTATCCAGGAGTGTTCACTTTGTGAAAATTCATTAAGCTGTGCATTTATAATTAGTGTGCTTTTATGTAAATGTTTTATTTAATAAAAAGTTAAAAATAAAAAGTTTAAACCCTGATGATGTATTATGAGAGGAAGTTAACATTTAAAGTACAACTTTCTTATTCTTGGTTAGGAAAATCCAAAGTAAAAATAGTGATGATATGTAGTATTCTAATACTCTCTTATATGAAAAGTATCATCTGAGACTAGTTATTTCTAGTAGTATTTTATGAAGACATTGAAAGTTCATAAAAATGTATAATATTCATTACCAAAAGATTTTTAAAGTGTCTTTTCTCCTTTGAGACTATAGACTTGGAGCAATATAGAAAACATATCCTTATGCTGTTTAAGATTTTAATAATATGTGTAAGTAATTAATCACCATTTATGAATTCTGATATAAGCATGTTTTCCATATGCCAGACACCTTATCGAGTAGTAATTATGGAAGTACTTTGAGTTCTGCGTTGTTTCTTCAGCAGGTTTATTGCTTCTCTTCCTATCCATGATGAGAGAAGAAAGGATACACTTACAAATAAACACATATACATAAATATAAAATCATAGAATGAATTCCTGCTATGCATTGCGTGAAAAAAAAATACTTACATGCACATATATATGTATGTATATACGTATGCATGTGTGATGTGTAATCATAAAAGAATAAAATTCTTAAAGTGAAGAGGGATCTTAATGACAAAAATACCATGCTTTTTTTAGATGAGGAAACTGAGGCCCAGTGCGATAATGTGGGCGTCTGAAGTAGTTTATGGTCTGGTATCTTATATGAACTTGTTCCATTGGTGGTGGAGAGACACAAGTGGAAAAAAGAAATTTAGAGGCAGAGTTAATTTATCAATTTATTGGGTGCTTACTATAAATCAAGCTATGTGCTAGTTTCTGGGGATAAGTAGATGAATTTGAACTTGTTCCATGCTTTCAGAGAGCTTGTAATCTAGTGGGAGAAGACCGACAGATAATATTACAACAAAAGTTTAACACGTACTTGGATAGATTTAATTAAGCACCTGGAACATTGAGAACACTTGGATAGATAATTTCTACTCAAAAGGGTTGGACATTTTAGGCAAAAAGACCAAATGTGAAAAGTGATACTACATGAAGCATTTAGAAAACTCCAGGCTTAATTTAGAATGGCTGGGGGTAGACTAGCATAAAACGCTCCTTAGAATAGGACATCCGGGTGTGAGAATAGAAACATGGACACTGTTGTAGTTTAAGCACCTAATGTTGAGGAACCGAACCAAGGAAATAACAATAGAAATGGAGAGGATGGGAGAGATTAAAAATATATCCAAGAGGTAACATGGACAGGACTTGGTGATCATTTGAATGAGTGTAATTGAGAAGGAACTAGAGTTAGTTTCTGGTTGCTTACTTGAGTGGATAGTTGCTGTCATCATGTGGAAGATGAAGTATAAAGAAAGAGATTGGAGTAGTAGTGATTGTTACATTCAAAACATGTTCAATAAGCTATTTTTTGGCTAAGGCAGTGTCACCTCTTAAATTTGTTTTTAACTGCCTTGTTGTAAAATTAAGGTAGCATTATCAATCACTTCATATAGTATTTATATGAGGAGTGCAGACTTGCACAGATTATACTTTATTATTTATAGACATCACTGCAACAATTTATGAGAGGAAGAAAATCCATGAAATTATAGCTTTCAGAATTGGAAAGCAATATGAAAAGCTGTGTACTAATGATATATATAGAGAATGAGGCTTTTGTCTATAATAATAAATTATAGCCTGAAAAATACTTTAATCTTACATTAAAGCATTGATACCAAATTTCCTCTTTTCTTTCCAGGATATTCATCAGTATTATAGTAGAAATCACCAAATACTTAATCATCATATATCATACCTAATTAATTTTTGTGAATTAATAGGAGACAGAAAGAAAGCTAAGTATAAAATAAAATATAGACTATTAGGTTTAGACATATAAATTTGACTCGAGATGAAGGGGAAATATGACTTCATAAAGTACAGTATAATTTTCTTTAAATAATTCACTTCCTTATTAAGTGTCAGTGATCTAGTCACTGCCAAAGCATTGTATGAAGTCTATTATAGAAACCTTTTAAAGAAGGTTAGTTCTCTTTAAGCTTTAAGGCATAAACAGGAATTAAACATCTTGTATTTGGAGATTTTCTGGAATGACTTGTTTTTACTCTTCTTTAAGAGAAGAGACAATATAATGAAAAAATGGCTGGTTAAGAGCGTTAAAGTCAGAAAAATTTAGGTTTGAGTTTTTACACTTAATGATTGCATGACGTGAATAACTCAGCTAACCTTTCTAAACCTCTTTCATATTTAAACAGATGATTATATATAATCTAATATCAGAAGGTTACTGCGAACATGAAGTGAGCCAATTAGCACAATGTCTGGCACATAGTAAGCTCTCAATAAACACCATCAGTTATTCCATCTGCATGATTTTTTATATATTGAAATAATGTTGCAATTCCTAATATATCTGAAGATTTCATGATGTCATTATTCAATGCAAATTTATAGTTCTATATTTGAAAATGTTTAAAGCCGTTAAAACTAATAGCCTGATTTGAGATTTCAAATGATAAAACTGATTTGTTGTGTTTTTACTTGTATTTTCTCACTCTGTAGAAAAAAAGTAAATCATCTCTTTTGCTTTCTAGGTAACAGCAGTTGAGCCTATAATTAATCATGGTGGAGCCAGTGCAAGCACTCAACATTTGCACCCAAGCCTGCGATGGCTTTTTGGTGTGGCAGCTGTGGTAACTGATGTTGGACAGATCCTTCTCATTGACCTGTGTTTGGATGACTTGTCATGCAGTCAGAATGAAGTAGAGGCATCAGGTAAAATTAGTCATTCTTTACCAGAAGCCCATAATTGAGAACCTGAAAATTGTTATGCAATGGATTGGTTTGGGGGAAAAAAGGTAAAAAAGGTTTATATAAAAACTTGTGTATGTGTCTTTGTTTCCTTTATCACTTGGGCCTGGAGACTGTGGATACTTTTTATATGAATTACTCTATTTTATGAATACAAAATCTAAAGTAGGTCTTTGAAAGAGGTAGGGATAATGATTTGTTTAGTTATACAGTTGGATAAAGTCTTCCCTCACGATATAACATCCTAAAATAGAACTGTTGCTACTGAAATTCAAAGAAAGTGAAGAGAGACACTTTTTTTTCCTCTTTAATACTAATGCTTACATTACTACTCTTCTCAAGTACTTTCAGTTTTTCTTTTCTTTTCTTTTTTTTTAAATTATGGAACTCTTAAATGATTGGTTTATGTAGAGAGGAAAGACCTAAAACAAACAAACAAAAAAACCTCTAAAAATGTGTTTTACTTAGAAGGTTTCACACAAAGCAAGAAAGGACTGGTTGATACTGAAAATATTTTGACCCTGAGGACCATCTTGATTTTAAAGCATCCTGGAATATCAGTACAGATCTATTTATTTGTAGATCAGCTGTGAAATAGATAGAAACTATTCGTACTTCATCCAATTTGTAATGAACTTAATCAGTAGGAATTTTTAGTAAATAATAAAACTGGCTGGTTAAAACTAAATGTGGTAAAAATTGTATTTCATCAGAAATTGGTTAAAGAATCAAATCACTTGAACACAATTTAAATATACAAAATATAATCCAAAAATACTTAACTTGGCAGAAATAATGGCCACATATGAACTTTAAAAAAAAAAAACAAAAAAATACCAAAGACTCTTAGTGATAGAAACTATAATCTGTAAAATCTTGATGTGTATAGATACCTGATTGATTAATCAAATCCTGGGTAAAGTTTAAATGGAAAAGAATTGACTAAAGAAAACAAAAAATAACTAAAAATGAATTTGGAGAATATTAGAAATGGTTTAATTGCTCCTTAAAGAAAATTGATTAAGGAATTAGTCTTAATGGAGTTTTGTCCCAGAGTATGCTTGGTAGATGATATCATTATAGGTGTAAGGCTAATTAAATGGTAGAGTTAAAATATCCTTTATTTCAAATGTTCGTAATCAATAGGAGTATTCAACATAGTTTAAATTCATAAAGGAAGTCTTTGGATTGTAATCAGAACCATTTGAGAATTATGAAGCAATTTTATAGTACCAAAAATTGAGTTTTGGGGTTTAGTTCAAAATTTATTTATTTTTTTTGTTTGCAAAAGTAATTTATGATTGCAACTATTCAAACTTCACTTAAATACACAAAATAATAGAACATGAAGTTCTTAACATTATGCTATAAATACTGTTTTGCATCTTTTCCAAACTCGAGTATCTTTTATACCCCTTTCCAACATCGATACATATAGGATCTACCTTACTCATTTGAATTTTTGAACAAGTTTATAGTATTCCATTGTATGAACTATTATTTGACTAAATTTAATCACTTGCTATTCTCTGAAAAAAACAGCCAAAAAACCAGAAGGAATTGGAAGGGTAACTGTTCAAGTACAACGTGATATAATTTTTCCTCTTCATGATAGCATTGAGGGAACCTCTCCTTGCACAACAGTTTTATCAGTATATGGACCTGAATTATTTTTTTTTTATTATGAAAAATTTCAGACATGCTCAGGTATATAGAAGAATTCAAGAGTTCTCATATCCCTTCACTCAAATTCAAGTTAGCTTTCAATACTTACCATATGTGGCCTGCTTTCACCACTGCTATTCAGCATTACACTGCCAGTTCTAGCCAGAGCAGTTAGGCAAGAAAAAGAAAGACATCTAAATTGGTAAGGATGATGTAAACTATTTCTTTTGCAGATAACATGATCCTTTACATAGAAAATCTCAAAGAATCTGCAGGAAAACTAGTAGAGTTAATAGTTGTGTTTCTCTATACCAGCAATGAGCAATCTGAAATGGACATTAAGAGAATTCCATTTACAGTAGCATCTCAAAGAATAAAATATGTAGGAATAAATATAAGCAAGGTCAAAGCTTGTACACTGAAAGAAATTAAAGAAGACCTAAATAAATGGATG
The DNA here is from genome assembly GCA_029593785.1 of Cabassous unicinctus. Classification (NCBI taxonomy): domain Eukaryota; kingdom Metazoa; phylum Chordata; class Mammalia; order Cingulata; family Chlamyphoridae; genus Cabassous; species Cabassous unicinctus. Next base: position 13,009 of record JAQZBX010062165.1, read on the forward strand.
GCATCCCGTGTTCATGGATTGGAAGACTTAATATTGTTAAGATTGTCAGTACAACCCAAAGCGATCTACAAATTCAACACAATCCCTATCAGAATTCTAGCAGCCTTCTTTTTGCAGATAATAGACTAGCCCATCCTCATTCATATGGACTCATAAAGGGTTCCAAATAGCCAACACAGTCTTGAAAAACAAAAGCAAGGTTTGAGATCTTATACTTCTCAATTTCAAAACATATTACAAAGCCACAGGAATCCGAACAGTGTGGTACTAGCATAAAGATAGCCATACAAACCAATGTAAAAGAATTTAGAATCTAGAAATGAACCCACACATCGGTGGCCACCTGACTTTCAAGGATATTAAATGGGGAAAGAGTAGTCTCTTCAACAAATGGTGCTGGAAAAACTGGATATCCACATGCAAAAGAATGAAGTTGTACCCTGAGCTCACACCATACACAAAAATCAACAGTGTTTCAGGGCCCTAAGTCTTAAGAGCTAAAACCATAAAACTCTTAGAAGAATACATAAGGGAAAACTTTCATGACCTTTGATTTGGCAATGATTTCTTAGATATGAAACCAAAAGTACAATCAACAAAAGAAAAAAAGATAAAATAAGTTTATCAAAGTTTAAAGCTTTTGTGCAAAGAACGTTATCAAGAAAGTGATGTCAGCCTACCAAGTGGGAGAAAATAGTTGGATTCTTATATCTGATAAGGGTTTGATATCCATAATGTATAAAGAACTGCTACAATTCAAGGTGAAAAATCCAATTTTTAAAAGGGCAAAGGACTTGAATAGACGTTTGTCCAAAGTAGATAAACACATGACTAATAAACTCATGAAAAGATGCTCAGCATCATTAGTTATCAAGGAAATGCAAATCAAAATGAGAGTGAGATCCATTTCACACCTGCTATTATGGCTACCATTAAAAAACGGAAAATAACAAGTGTTTGCGAGGATGTGGAGAAATTGGAACTCTTGTGTATTATTGGTGGGAATGAAAGATGGTTCAATCACTGTGAAAAGCAGTTTGGTGGGTTCCTTAGAAAGCTAAGTGTAGAATTACCATATGATCTGGCAATTCCACTTCTAGGTAAATAACCCAAATAATTGAAAGTACTCAGACCAGTGCTTGTACACCAGTGTTCATAGCACCATTATTCATAATAGCCAAACAGTGTAAACAACCCAAGTAAGTCTTCATCAACAGAATGGATAAACAAAATGTGGTATATCCATGCAATGGAATATTACTCAGTGCTAAAAAGGAATGAAGTGCTGATATATGGATGAACTTTGAAAGCAATATGTTGAGTGAAGTAAGCTGACACAGAAGGCCAAATATTGTATGATTCCACTTATTTAGACTATCTAAATGAAGCAAATTAATAGAGACAGAAAGTGAATTAGAGGTGACCAGGGGCTAGGGAGAGGGGAGAATGGGGAGTTAATGCTTAATAGGTACAGAGTTTTGGTCAGGGTGATAAAAAACATCATTGTGGATGTAACACCATTGAAGTGTACACTTAAAAATGGTTAAAATGGAAAGTTTTATGTTATATATGTTACCATAATTTTAGAAACAAAGAAGAAAAGATTTACCATGTGTCCTTTATACTTAATTGTTTTCCCTTTCTCTTTTCCTCTGTATTAAAGTGAATATGGGTGTTTTATTACATAATAATGCCATTATCATGCCTAACAATGATTCATTGTTGTCTAATGTCCCATCCATAATCAAATTGCCATGGTTGTCTCCCAAAATTCTTTTTACTTTTGTTTTCTTTGAATCGAGATCTAAACAATTGTTTACACATTGCATTTAATAGTTGTCTGTCTTCTTAAATGTCACACAATCTTCCATATATCCTGTCCCTTTTAGTTAATTTATTTATATTTAATGTCACTGTCTTGCCGAAGAATCTGTGTTACTAATCTGGTGGAATGCCCATATTTTGGAATTACTTGCTTGTTTTCATGTGGTGTCTTTTATATTTTGTATTTTCTGTAAGTGAAAGTTAGCTTCATTAGATTCAGGCTTAACATTTTGGCAAGGGTACTTTACAAGTGCTGGGTACTTCATATTATGTCACATCAGGAGGTACATAGTATCTAGTTTTTTTACATTTGTGATCAGTAAGTTCAGATGATGGCAGCATGATCTTCCCTTTTTAAAGTTTGCTATCATCTTTTAAACCAGTGGTTCTCATTTGTGGGTGATTTTGTCCTCTATGGGATGTTTGGTTGTGTCTGGTGACTTTTTTTTTTTTAAGATTTATTTATTTATTTATCCCCCGTTGCTGCTTGTGCTTGCTGTGTGTCTTCTCCGTGTCTGCTTATCTTCCCCTTGCTGTGAGGTCCCGCTGCATCAGCCCCTCGCGCCGCGTGGCCGGCCTGCCCTCACAAGGAGGCCCCAGGAAGCGAACCCGGGGCCTCACATATGGTAAACGGGGGCTCTATTGGTTGAGCCACACCCGCTTCCTCTTGTGAGGGCTTGCTGCATCGGCCCGCGCAGCCTAGTGGGCCGGCCTGCCCTCACAAGGAGGCCCCGGGAAGCAAACCCCGGGCCTCCCATTTGGTAAACGGTGGCTCTATCGACTGAGCCACTCCCGCTTCCCATACATTTTTAGTTGTTACTACTGGTGGGGCGCTACTGGCATCTCGTGGGTTGAGGCCAGGGATACTGCTTAACATCCTGCAACGTATAGGACAGCCCTCTGCAACGAAAGATTGTCTGGCCCAAAATGTCAATGTGCTGAGGTTGCAAAACTTCACTTTAGGCTGTTTTCATCCATTGAGATGAGATTGTTGTCTGAATCTCTTATTTCATTTAAGGGCTCCAAATTGATTTTTAAATTCTGTTGATTTAAAGAATTTTCTCATTAACTAGGGCTATTTGGTTACCTTGAAATACAATACAGTTTGTATAGAAAAGACAGTATAAATGCTTCCTCTTTTATTAAGTATAACTTTCAGAGTAAGAAGTTGATGCCAAGTTATCTACAATGGTGTTCAGTAAGATCTTTTGGGGGTGGGGATGTGGGTGACTGCTTTAAACATTTTTTTAAAGCATCATTATGAACTCATGCATTTTTTTACATATGCAATGTGATTTAATCATTTATTTTCATTATTTCTCACAATGTCCTGTCTTTGCTAATGGGAGTTCCTTCATGTTGTCTCCTGTGTCCTGACACATCCACTTTAGTTTTTGATAGCATCCTAAATTTCTGGCAGAAGATATTCCAGGCACATCCTGTGAATTTCCTGCCCCAGGCCTGGAATCAGCCATTCTTACAAGGAAGTATGAATAGATAAGGTTGGCTGTTTTATAGTTCGGCATAGTTTATCACTAATTGTTTTTATTTTAATTGAAGCGATAGTCATCATTGTGACTTGAATAATGGTTGCCACATTTTGCTTTTATGCTGTTCATAGGTTATTAATCTCTTTTGTGTTACTTTTGTTTTTAGACCTTGAAATCATAACTGGTATTGCAGCTGAAGTACCACACATCAGAGAAAGTGTGATGCGAGAAGGACGTCACCTGTGTTTCCAGTTATTAAGTCCATCAGGAACAGCTGTTTCAACTCTTAGTTACATAAGCAGGACAAATCAGCTTGCTGTAGGTTTTTCTGATGGCTTTCTAGCACTTTGGAATATGAAAAGTATGAAAAGAGAGTAAGTACAGCTATTTTTTGTTACTTGATTTTTGGTAGTTTCTTTAACTTGTACTCAATTATTTATATTTGAAAATTAGCCCGGAAAAAAAGGGTAGGGTAGATTGATTGAATGGGTGACTGAATAGGAATAATTTCTAATCCCATTAAATCATTTGATATGGTAAAGGAATGACTTTGCACATGAATTTAGGTTGATTTCCATGTTTGTTTAAAAGGCATTTCATTTATTGTGGTGCTCCATTTGCTCTTAAAGCAT
>JAQZBX010062166.1:0-16954 GCA_029593785.1 Cabassous unicinctus
TGAATTCACAGATAATTAGGTGAAACCAGTGTCTTGAACTTGATTATAAATGAATACACATGCAAATCAGCCAATGAAATATATATCCTTTTTAGTTTTCTGAAGCAAAGAACTCACTGCATTCAACCAGCATTCAGGAAAAGCAGTGTTTTCAAGTTGATTGTAATTGAAAACACATGCTTAGCTGTGTAAGGAACAAGAATCTTAGTTAGGTTTCAAATGTGAGGAAACGGCAGATTTGGCAGATTAAAAGCAGTGGTTAGTCATTCGTTATAAGTGATAACAAGTGAATAGCTGCCAATGTCAGGAGCATATTGCATAGTTTTGAAAACTTAAGAAACTTGTGTTTTGGCATAGCATTAGGTGAAACCAGGGTTTTTTCACTGATAATGATTGAAAAAATTGCACAGCATCCAAACAAATAAGTATCTTACTGACCTTTCAAAGTTGAATTAACTGCTGCATTCACAGCTTGTTAGGTGAAACCAGTGTTTTGAACATGAATATAAATGAAAACACAGGCATAGCATCAAATAAAACACAAACATAATTCAGTTTTGTACAGAGAAGAAACCACTACATTGGCTTAGCCTTAGGTAAAAGCTGTGGTTTCAACTGTGAGTGAAAGAAAGTGCATAGCAACCAAACAAACAAGAATCTTACTTACCTTTGAATCTTGAAGTAACTACTTCATTTTCAGAGAACTGGTGAAACCAGTGTCTTGAAGTTGATTGTAAAAGTATACACATGTAAATCAGCCAAAGAAACAAGTTTCTTTTGTGGTTTTCTAAAGCAAAGAACTGAATTCATTCACAAACTATGGGGAAAAGCAGTGTTTTCAGGTTTATTGTAGTTGAAAACACATGTATAGCATTGTAAGAAACATGAATATTACTTAAACTTCCATAGTGAGGAACCAGCAGCTTTGGTAAAGTAAAAGCCGTGATTTACATTAATTGTATGTGAAAGCAAGTGCATAGCTGCTAAGGTAATGAGTATATTGCTTAGTTTGGAAACTGAAGAAACCAGTGTTTTGGTATAGAATTAGGTAAAAGCAGTGTTTTTACATTGATAATGAGTGAAAGCAAGAGCATAGCAGCCAATCAAACAAGTATCTTACTTAACTTTCAAAGTTGATTTAACTGCTCCATTCACAGCCTGATATGGGAAACCAGTGACTTGAAGATGAATTTAGGTGAAAACACAGGCATAACAGCAAATAAAAGACAAATCTTATTTAGGGTTGTAAAGTGAATAAATCCCTGCATTGGCTTAACCTTAGGTAAAATCTGTGTGTTGACATGTCGGTGAAAGCAAGGACATAGGCGGCGAACAAACAAGAATCTTACTTACCTTTCAACTTGAAGTAACTACTCCATTCACAGAGAGTTTGGTGACACCAGTGCCTTGAAATTTATTTCAAGTTACTACGCATTCAAATCAGCAAATGAAATGTTTCCTTTTTGGTCTTCTGAAGCAAAACACACACTGCATTCAACCAACGTTCATGAAAAGCAGTTGTTTCAAGTTGATTGTAATTGAAAACTATTCTTAGCAGTGTAAGAAACTAGGAACTTACTTAGGTTTTGAAATTGAGTAACCGGCAGCCTTGGCAGACAAAAACAGTGGTTGGTCATTCGTTGTAAGTGATAATAAATGATTAGCTGCCAATGTAAGGAGTATATTGCTTAGTTTTGAAAACTGAAGAAACCTGTGTTTGGGCATAGCATTAGGTAAAAGCAGTGTTTTTACACTGATAATAACTGAAAGCAAATGCAGAGCAGCCAAAAAATTACGTGAATTTCTTAAATTTCAAATTTGAATTAACTGCTGTATTCACAGGCTGTTGGGTAAATCCAGTGTTTTGAACATGAATTTAAATGAAAACACAGATATAGCCTCAAATAAAACACAATCTTCTATAGTTTAGTAAAGTGAAGAATCCACTGCATTGGCTTAGCCTTAGGTAAAACCTGTGGGTTGACATGTGAGGGAAAGCAAGGGCATAGCAGCCAAATAAAAAAGAATCTTACTTACCTTTCAAACTTTAAGTAACTACTGCATTCACAGAGAAGTATGTGAAACAAGTGCTTTGAAATTAATTTTATGTGAATACACATGCAAATACTCTAATGAAACAAGTTTCTTTTTTTGGTTTTCAAAAGCAAAGAACTCAAAGCATTTACCAACGTTAAGGAAAAGGAGTGTTTTCAAGTTGATTGTAATTGGAAAAACATATATAGCATTGTAAGAACAAAGAATCTGACTTAGATTTCCTTTGTGAGGACCCAGCAGCTTTGGAAAAGTAAAAGAAATGTTTTGACATTAATTGTAAGTGAAAACAAGTGCATAGCTACCAATGTAATGAGTATATTGCTTAGCTTGGAAACTGGAAAAACCAGTGTTTTGGTTTAGTATAAGGTAAAAGCAGTGTTTTTACATTGATAATGAGTGAAAGCAAACGCCTAGCAGCCAATCAAACAAGTATCTTACTTAACATTCAAAGTTGAATTAACTGCTGCATTCACAGCCTGTTATGGGAAACCAGTGATTTGAAGATGAATTTAAGTGAAAACAAATGCATAGCAGCAAATAAAAGACAAATCTTATTTAGGATTGTAAAGTGAAGAAACCACTGCATTGGCTTAACATTTGTTAAAATACGTGTGTTGGCATGTGGGTGAAAGCAAGGACATAGCATTCAAACAAACAAGAAAATTAATTACGTTTCACATTTAAAGTAACTGCTGCATTCACAGAGAGTTCAGTGAAACTAGTGCCTTGAAATTGATTTCAAGTTAATAGACATGCAATTCAGGCAATGAAATAAGTTTCAATTTTGTTTTTCTGAAGCAAACAACGGCCTGCATTCAAAAAGCGTGCAGGAAAAATGGTGTTTTCAATTTGATTGTAACTCAGAACAAATGCTTAGCAGTGTAAGAAACAAGAATCTTACTTAGCGTTCAAATTGAAAATGGGCAGTTTTGGCAGCGTAAAAGCAGTGGTTGGTCAATCATTGCAAGTAATAAGTGTATAGCTGCCAAATAAGGAGTATAATTTTTAGTTTTGAAAACTGAAGAAACCAGTGTTTTGGCATAGCATTAGGTAAAATCAGTGTTTTCACATTGATAATGAGTAAAAGCAAGTGCATAAAAGCCAAAAAAACAAGTATCTTACTTAAGTTTCAAAGTAGAAATAACTGCTGCATTTGCAGACTGTTAGGTGAAACCAGTGTTTTGAACATCAATTTAAATGAAAACACAGGCATAGCCTCAAATAAAACAAACATTATTTAGTTTTGTAAAGTGAAGAAACCACTGCATTGGCTTAGCCTAAGGTAAAAGCCGTGTGTTGACATGTGAGTGAAAGCAAGGGCATAGCAGCCACACAAGAAAGAAATTTATTGAACTTTCAAACTTCAAGTATCTACTTAATTCACAGAGAGTTAGGTGAAATCAGTGTTTTGAAGTTGATTGTAAATGAATACACATGGAAATCAGCCAATGAAACAATTTTCTTTTTTGGTTTTCTAAAGCAAAGTACACAATGCATTCACCAATGTTAGGGAAAAACAGTGTTTTCAAGTTGATTGTAATTGAAAACTCATTAATACAATTGTAAGAAACAAAAATCTTACTTCAGTTTTCAAAGTGAGGAACCGGCAGCTTTGGCAGAGTAAAAGCAGTGTTTTGATATTCACTATAAGTGAAACCAAGCACATAGCTCCCAATGTAATGAGAATATTGCTCAGTTTTGAACACTGAAGAAACCAGTGTTTTGGCATAGTATTAGGTAAAAGCAGTGTTTTTACATTGATAATGAGTGAAAGCAAATGCATAGAATCCAAACAAACAAGTATTTTACTTAACTTTCAAAGTTGAATTAACTGCTGCCTTCACAACCTATTAAGGGAAACAGGTGTTTTGAGGATGAATTTAAGTGAAAACACAGGCATTAGCAGCAAAAGAAAGAAAAAACTTATTTAGGATTGTAAAGTGAAGAAACCACTACATTGAATTAGAATTAGGTTAAATCCGTGTGTTAACATGTGAAAGAAAGCAAGGGCAGAGCAGCCAAACAAACAAGAATCTAAGTTACTTTCAAACTTGAAGTAACTACTGCATTCACAGAGAGTTAAGTGAAACCAGTGCATTGAAACTGATTTTAATTGAATACGCATGCGAATCAGCCAATGAAACAAGTTTCCTTTCTGTTTTGCTGAAGCAAAGTCCCCCTGCATTCAAGCAGTGTTCAGAGAAAGCATTGTTTTAAATTCAATTTTCGTTGAAAACACATGCTTAGTAGTGTAATAAACAAGAATCTTGCTTAGGTTTCAAAAGTGATGTACCAGAAGTTTGGGAAGAATAAAACAGTGGTTGGTCATTATTTGTAATTGATTACAAGTGAATAGCAGCCAAAATAAGGAGTATCTTGCTTAGTTTTGAAAACAGAAAAACCAGTGTTTTGGCATAGCATTAGGTAAAAGCTGTATTTTAACATTGGTAATGAGTGAAAGCAAGTGCATAGGAGCCAAACAAACAAATATCTTACTTAATTTTCAAAGTTGAATTAACTGCTGCATTCACAGCCTGTTGGTTGAAACCAGTGTTTTGAACATGAATTTAAATGAAAACACAAGCATAGCATCAAATAAAACACAAATCTTATTTAGTTTTGTAAAGTGAAGAAACCACTGCATTGTCATAGTCTTATTTATAAAGCTTTGTGTTCACATGTGAGTGAAATCAAGGACATAACAGCCAACCAAACAGGTATCCTACTTAACTTTCAAAGTTGACTTAATTGATGCATTCACAGCAGGTTAAGGGAAACCAGTGTTTTAAAGATGAATTTAAGTGAAAACACAGGCATAGCAGCAAATAAAAGACAAAAGTTATTTAGGATTGTAAAGTGAAAAAACAACTGCTTTGGATTAGCATTAGTTAAAATCCGTGTGTTGATATGTGAGTGAAAGTAAGGGCTTAACAGCCAAACAAATTAGAATCTTATTTACTGTTCAAACTTGAATTAACTACTGCATTTACAGAGAGTTACGTGAAAACAGTGCATTGAAATTGATTTTAAGTCAATACACATCCAAATCAGCAAAAGAATCAAGTTTCTTTTTTGGTTTTCTAAAGCAAAGAACTCAATGCCTTCAGCCAAGGATAGGGAAGAGCAGGGTTTTAAAGTTGATTGTCATTGAAAACACATGTAGAGCATTTTAAGAAAGAATTCATACTTAGATTCCCAAAATGAGGAACCGTCAGCAGTGGCAAAGTAAAAGCAGTGTTTTGACATTCAATGTAATTGAAAACAACTTCAGAGCTGCCAATGTAATCAGTATATTGCTTAGTTTTGAAAACTGAAGAAACCAGTGTTTTCTCATAGTATTATGCAAAAGCTGTGTTTTTTCATTGATAATGACTGAAAACAAGTGCATAGCAGCCAAACAAACAAGTATCTTACTTAACTTTCAAAGTTGAATTAACTGCTGCATTCACAGCCTGTTAGAGGAGACGAGTGTTTTGAGGATGAATTTAAGCGAAAACACAGGCATAGCAGCAAATAAAAGACAAATTGTATTTAAGATTGTAAACTGAATAAACCACTGTATTGTCTTATCCTTAGGTAAAGGCTGTGTGTTTATATATGAGTGAAAGCAAGGGCATCGCAGTCAAACAAACAAGAATCTTACTTACCTTAAACTTGAAGTATCTATGGCATTCAGAGAGAGTTTGGTGAAACTAGTCCCTTGAAATTGATTTTAAGTGAATACACATGCAGAATAGCCAATGAAACAAGTTTCCTTTTGGTTTTCTGAAGCAAAGAACTCCCTGGATACAACCACCGTTCAGGAAAGCAGTGTTTTCAAGATGATTGTAATTGAAAACACATGCTTAGCAGTGTAATAAACAAGAATCTTAGGTTTCAAAAGTGAGGAATCGGCAGCTTTCGCAGAGTAAAAGCAGTGGTTGGACATTCGCTGTAAGTGATAACAAGTGAATAGCTGCCAATGTTAGGAGTATATTGCTTAGTTTTGAAAACTGAAGAAACCAGTGTTTTCGCATAACATTAGTAAAAGCAGTGTTTTTGCACTTATAATGAGGGAAAGCAAGTGCACAGCAGCCAAACAAATAAGTATCTTACTTAACTTTAAAAGTTGAGTTAACTGCTGCATTCACAGCCTGTTAGGTGAAACTAGTGTTTTGAACATGAATTTAAATGAAAACACAGGAAAAGCAGCAAATAAAACTTGAATCCTTTTTAGTTTTGTAAAGTGAAGAAAACACTGAATTGGATTAGCCTTAGGAAAAATCTGTGTGTTGACCTGTGAGTGAAAGCAGGGGCACAGAAGTGAAACAAAAAGAATCTTACTTACCTTTCAAACTTGAAATGCCTTCTACATTTCAGAGAGTTAGGTGAAACCTGTGTCTTGAATTTGATTGAAAGTGAATGCACATGCAAATCAGCCAATGAAACAAGCATCTTTTTTGGTTTTCTAAAGCAAAGAACTCAATGCATTCAGCCAACATTAGGGAAAAGCAGTGTCTTCAAGTTGAAATTATCTGAAAACACATGTATATCATTGTAAACAACAAGAATTTTACTTGGAATTCCAAAGTGAGTAACCGGCAGCTTTGGCAGAGTAAAACAAGTGTTTTGACATTCATTGTAAGTGAAAACAAGTGCACAGCTGCTAATGTAATGAATATATAGTTTAGTTTTGAAAACTGAAGAAAGCAGTGTTTTTACATTGATAATGAGTGAAAGCCAGTGCATAGCAGCCAAACAAACAAATATCTTACTAAACTTTCAAAGTGACTTAACTGCTGCAGTCACAGCCTGTTGGGGGAAAACCAAGTTTTAAAGATGAATTTAAGTGAAAACACAGACATAGCAACAAATTAAAGGCAAATCTTCTTTAGGATTGTAAAGTGAAGAAACCACTGCATTGTGTAGCTTTGGTTAAAATCCATGTTTTGACATATGAGTGAAAGCAAGGACATAGCAGTGAAACAAAGAAGAAACTTACTTTCACTTCAAAGTTGAAGTAACTACTGCATTCACAGAGATTAAGTTGAATCCAGTGTCTTGAAGTTGATTGTAAGTGAATACACATGCAAATCAGCCAGTGAATCAAGTTCCTTTTTCATTTTCTGAAGCAAAGAACTCATAGCCTTCAAGGAGCATTCAGGAAAAGCAGTGTTTTCAAGTTGATTGTAATTGAAATAAACATGCTTAGCAGTGTAAGAAACAAGAATCTTATTTAGGTTTCCAAAGTGAGGAAGCAGCATTTTGGCAGAGTAAAAGTAGTGGTTTATCATTCATTGTAAGTGATAACCAGTGAATAGCTGCCAGTGAAAGGAGTATACTGCTTAATTTTGAAAATTTAAGAAACCAGTGTTTTGGCATAGCATTAGGTAAAAGCAGTGTTTTTTCATTGATAATGAGTGAAAGCAAGTGCACAGCAGTCAAACAAACAAGTATCTTACTTAACTTTCAAAGTTAAATTAACTGCTGCATTCACAGCCTGTTAGGTGAAACCAGTGTTTCGAAGATGAATTTAAGTGAAAACACAGGCATAGCATCAAATAAAACTCGAATCCGTTTTAGTTTTGTAAAGTGAAGAAAACACTGCATTGGATTAGCCTTAGGTAAAATCTGTGTGTTGAACTGTGAATGAAAGCAAGGGCACAGAAGAGAAAGAAACAAGAATCTTACTTATCTTTCAAACTTGAAATACCTTCTGCATTCACAGAGTGTAAGGTGAAACCAGTGTCTTGAATTTGATTGTAAATGAATACACATGCAAATCAGCCAATTAAACATGTTCCTTTTTCTTTTTCTAAAGCAAATAACTCATTGCCTTCAAGCAGCGTCCAAGAAAAGCAGGGTTTTCATGTTGATTGTAAATGAAAAAACATGCTTAGCAGTGTAAGAAACAAAAATCTTACTTGGATTTCCAAAGTGAGTAACCGGCATTATTGGCAGAGTAAAACCACTGTTTTGACGTTCATTGTAAGTGATAACAAGTGCATAGCTGCTAATGTAATGATTATATAACTTAGTTTTGAAAACTGAAGAAAGCAGTGTTTTGGCATAACATTAGGTAAAAGCAGTGTTTTTACACTGATAATGAGTGAAAGCAAGCGCAGAGCAGCCAAACAAATAAGTATCTTACTTAACTTTCAAAGTTGAATTAACTGCTGCATTCACAGCCTTTTAGGTGAAACCAGTGTTTTGAACAGGAATTTAAATGAAAACACAGGCATAGCATCAAATAAAACACGAATCCCTTTTAGTTTTGTAAAATGAAGAATCCAATGCTTTGGCTGAGCCTTAGGTAAAAGCTGTGTGTTGACATGTGAGTGAAAGCAATGGCATAGCAGTCAAACAAACAAGAATCTTACATACCTTGCAAACTTGAGGTAACTGTTGCATTCACTGAGAGTTATGTGAAACCAGTGTCTTGAAGTTGATTGCAAATGAATATACATGCAAATCAGCCAATTAAACAAGTTTCTTTTTTGGTTTTCTAAAGCACAGAACTCAATGCATTCAGTCAACTTTAGGGAAAAGCAGTGTTATCAAGTTGATTGGAATTGAAAGCACATGCCTAGCAGTGTAAGAATCAAGAATCTTACTTAGATTTCAAAAGTCAGTTATGGGCAGCTTTGCCATAGTATAAGCAGTGTTTTCATTTTCGTTGTAAGTGAAAATAAGTGCATAGCTGCCAATGTAATGATTATTTGCTTATTTTTTAGAACTGAAGAAATGAGTGCTTTTGCATAGCATTAGGTAAAAGTAGCGTTTTCAGATTGATAATCAGTGATAGCAAGTGCAGAGCAGCCAAAGGAGTATCTTACTTAACTTTCAAAGTTGAATTAACTGCTGCATTCACAGTGTGTTAGATAAAAGCAGTATTTTGTAGATGAATTTAAGTGAAAACACAGGCATATTAGCAAATAAAACCCAAATCTTATTAAATTTTTTAAAGTGAAGAAACCATTGTCTTGGCATAGGATTGAGTAAAACCCATGTGTTGACATGTGAGTGAAAGGAAGTGAATAGCATCTAAACAAACAAGAATCTTACGGTTCAAACTTCAATTAATTACTGAATTTACAGGGATTTAGATGAAGCAATTGTCTTGAACTTCATTGTAAGAGAATACACATGCAAATCAGCCAATGAAGCAAGTTTATTTTTGGTTTTCTAAAGCAAAGAACTCACTGCATTCAGCTGGCATAAGGGCAAAGCACTGTTTTCAATGTCATTATAATTGAAAACACATGCATAGCAGTGTAAGGAAGAAGAATCTTACTTAGATTTCAAAAGTGAGGAAATGTTAGCTTTGGCAAATTAAAAGAAGTGTTTTCACATTTGTTGTAACTGAAAATAAGTGCATAGCTGCGAATGTAATGACTATGGTGTTTAGTTTCAAAAAATGAAGAAACCAGTGCTTTGGCATAGAATTAGGTAAAAGTAATTTTTTCACATTGATAATGAGTAAAGCAGGCACATAGTAGCCAAACAAACAAATATCTTACTTAATTTTGAAAGTTGAATTAACTGGTGCATTCACAGCGTGTTAGGTAAAACCAGTGCTTGGGAGATGAATTTAAGTGAAAACCCAGGCAGAGAAGCAATAAAAGAGAAATCTTATTTAGGTTTGTAAAGTGAAGAAACAACTGCATTGTCTTATCATTAGGTAAAAGCCATGTGTTGATATGTGAGTGAAATCAAGGGAATAGCATCCAAAAGTTCAAGAAACTTAGTTACATTTCAAACTGGAAGTAACTACTGTATTCACAGAGAGTTAGGTGAAACCAGTGTCTTGAAGTGATTGTAAGTGAATACACATGAAAATCAGCCAAAGAAACAAGTTACTTTTTTGGTTTTCTAAAGCAAAGAACTCACTGCATTCAGCCAGACTTAGGGAATATCAGTGTTTTCAAGTTGATTGTAATTGAAAACACATGCATAACAATGTAAAATACATGAACCTTACTTAGATTTCAGAAGGATGAGCGGCAGCTTTGGCATAAAAAAGCAGTGTTTTCTCATTCGTTGTAAGTGTAAACAAGTGCATAGCTGTCAATGCAATGAGTGTATTGCTGAGTTCTGTAAACTGAAGAAACCAGTGTTTTGGCATAGCATTAGGTAAAAGCAGTGTTTTCACATTGATAATGACTGAAAGCAAGTGCATAGCAGCAAAACAAACAAGCATCTTACTTAAGTTTCAAAGATGAATTATTGGAGCATTCACAGCATGTTACATAAAACAAGTGTTTTGAAGGTGAATATAAGTGAAAACACAGGCATAGAAGCAGATGAAACACAAATCTTATTAATGTTTGTAAAGTGAATAAACCACATTCTTGACTTAGGTTTAGGAAAAAGCCGTGCATTGACATGTGAATGAAAGCAAGTGCATAGCAGCCAAACAAACAAGAAACTTACTTACTTTTCAAACTTGAAGTAACTACTGCATTCACAGCAATTTATGTGAAACCAATGTCTTGAAATTGATTGTACGTGGCTACACATGCAAATCAGCCAATGGAACAAGTTTATTTTTTGGTTTTCTGAAACAAAGAACTCAGCGCATTCAACCAGCATTAGGGAAAAGCAGTGTTTTCAAGGTGATCATAATTGAAAACACATGAATAGTAGAGTAAGAAACAACGGTCTTACTTAGATTTTAAAGTGAAGAACTGGCAGCTTTCGCATAGTAAAAGCAGTGTTTTGATATTCATTGTAAGTGAAAATAAGTGCAAAGCTGCCAAAGTAATGAGCATATTGCTTAGTTTGAAAACTGAAGAAACCAGTGGTTTGGCACAGCATTAGGTAAAAGCAGTGTTTTTACATTGATATTGAGTGAAAGCATGTGCAAAACAGCCACAGAAACAGATAACTTACTTAGTTTTGAAAGTTGAATTAACTGGGGCATTCACAGCGTGTTAGGTAAAACCAGTGTTTTGAAGATGAATTTAAGTGAAAACACAGGTATAGCAATATAATCATTACATTGGCAGCTATTCACGTGTTTTCACTTAAAGTGAATGGCAAAATAATGCTTTTACTATGCCAAAGCAGCCTGTTCCTCACTTTGGAAATCAAAGTACGATTCCTGTTTCTTACAATGCTATATATGTGTTTTCAATTACAATCAGCTTGAAAACACTGCTTTTCCCTAACGTTGACAGAATGTATTGAGATCTATGCTTCAGAAAACCAAAAAAGAATCGTGTTTCATTGGCTGATTTCCTTGTGTATTCATTTACAAACAGTCAAGGCTCTAATTTTACCAACTCTCTCTGAATTCAGTAGCTACTTCAAGTTTGAAATGTAAGTAAGTTTCTTTTATGTTTGGTTGCTAAGGCCTTGCTTTCACTGACATGTCAACATGCAGGTTTTCCCTAAGGCTAAGCCAGTGCAGTGGTTTCTTCACTTTACAAAACTAAATAAGGATTTTCTTTTATTTGGTGCTAAGCCTGTGTTTACACTTAAATTCATCTTCAAACACTGGTTTCCCGTAACAGGCTAATACAGCAGTTAATTCAACTTTGAAAGTTAAGTAAGATACTTGTTTAATTGGCAGCAATGTGGTTTCTTTCACTCATTATCAATGTAAAAATACTGCTTTTACCAAATAGTATGCCAAAACACTTGTTTCTTCAGTTTGCAAAACTAAATAATATACACAAATACATTAGCAGCTATGCAATTGTTTTCACTTACAGTGAATGGCAAAACACTGCTTTTACTATGCCAAAGCTGCCGGTTGCTCACTTTCAAAATCTAGGTAAGATTCTAGTTTCTTACAATGCAATACATGTGTTTTCAATTACAATCATCTTGAAAACGCTGCTTTTCCCTAACGTTGACAGGATGCATTTAGATTTTGCTTTAGGAAACCAAAATAAAAGTTGTTTCTTTGGCTAATTTGCATGTGTATTCATTTACAAACTACTTCAAGTCACTGGTTTCAACTAACTCTCTGTGAATGCAGTAGTTACTTCAAGTTTGAAAGGTAAGTAAGATTCTTGTTTGTTTGGCTGCTATGCCTTGCTTTCACTAACATGGCAACACACAGCTTTTGACTAAGTCTAAACAATGCAAATGTTTCTTGTATTTACAAAACTAAATAAGATTTGTCTTTTAGTTGCTGCTATGCTTGTGAATTCATTTACATTCATTTTCAGAATCCTGGTTTCCCGAAATAGGCTGTGAATGCAGCACTGAATTCAAAATTGAATGTTAAGTAAGATACTTGTTTTTTGGCTGCTATGCACATGTTTTCAATCATTATCAATGTAAAAACACTGTTTTTACCTAATAGCATGCCAAAACATTGGTTTCCTCAGTATTAAAAACTAAGCAATATACTCAATACATTGGCAGGTATGCACTTGTTTTCACTTACAATGAATGACAAACACTGCATTTACTATGCCAAAGCTGCCGATTCCTCACTTGGAAAATCTAAGTAAGATTCTGTTTCTTACAATGCTCTACATGAGTTTTCAATTACAATCAACTTAAAAACACTCCTAACCATCTGTGAATGCACCAGTTAATTCCTCTTGAAAGTTAAGTAAGATACTTGTTTGTTTGGCTGCTATGTGCTTGCTTTGCCTCATTATCAGTGTAAAAACACTTCTTTTACCTAATATTATGCCAAAACACTGGTTTCTTCAGTTTTTAAACTGAGTAATATTCTCATTATATTGGCAGCTAAGCACTTGTTTTCACTTAGAGTGAATGTCAAAACCTTCCTTTTACTGTGCCAAGGGACCGTGTCCTCTCTTTGGAAATCTACACAAAATTCTTGGTTCTTACAATGCTATACATGTCTTTTCATTTACAATCAACTTGGAAACACTGATTTTCTGTAACCTTAGCTGAATGCATTGTGTTCTATGCTTAAGAAAACCAAAAATGAAACTTGTTTATTTGGCTGATTTGCATGTGCATTCATTTACAAACAATTTCATGACACTGGTTTCACCTAACTCTCTGTGATTACAGTACTTACTTCAAGTTTGTAAGGTAAGTAAGATTCTTGCTTGATTGGGTGGCATGCACTTTCTTTCACTCACATATCAATACACAGATTTTTCCTAAGGCTAAGCCAATGCAATGGTTTCACTTTCTTTACAAAATTAATAAGATTTGTCATTTATTTGCTGCTATGCCTGTGTTTTCACTTAAATTCATCTTCAAATCACTGGTTTCCCATAACAGGCTGTGAATGCAGCAGTTAATTCAACTTTGAAAGTTAAGTAAGATTCTTATTTGTTTGGCTTCTTTGCACTTGCTTTCACTCACTATCAATATAAAAACACTGCTTTTACCTAATACTATGCCAAAACACTGGTTTCTCCAGTTTTCTAAATGAAGCAATATACTCATTACATTGGCAGCTATTCCCTTGTTTTCACTTACAAGGAATGTCAAAACACTACCTTTATTTTGCCAAAGCTGCCAGTTTCTGACTTTGGAAATCTAAGTAAGATTCTTGTTTCTTGCAACGCTATCCATTTTATTTCTACTACAATCAACTTGAAAACAGTGCTTTTCCCTAACATTAGCTGAATGTATTGAGTACCTTGTTTCAGAAATCCAAGAAAGAAACTTGTTTCATTGGCTGATTGCATGTGTATTCATTTACAATCAACTTAAAGACCGTACTTTCACCTAACTCACGGTGAATGCCATAGTAACTTCAAGTTTGAAAAGTATGTATTATTCTTGGTTGTTTGGTTGTTTTGCTCTTGATTTCACTCAAATGTCAACACACAGCTTTTACCTAAGGCTAAGCCAATGCAGTGGTTTCCTCACTTTACAAAACTAATTAAGATTTGTCTTTTTTTGCTTCCATGCCTGTGTTTTCACTTAAATTCACCTTCAAATCACTGGTTTCCCGTAACAGGCTGTGAATGCAGCAGTTAATTCAACTTTGAAATTTAAGTAAGATTCTTGTTTGTTTGGCTATTATGAGCTGGCTTTCACTCATTATGAATGTGAAAACATTGCTTTTAACTAATACTCTGCAAAAACACTGATTTATTCTCTTTTCAAAACTAAAAATTTACTCATTTCATTGGCAGTTATGCACTTGTTTTCACTTACAATGAATGGCAAAACACTTCTTTTTCTATGCCAAAGCTGCCCGTTCCTCAATTTTGACATCTAAGATTCTTGTTTCTTAAAATGCTATACTTGTGATTTCAATGACAATCAACATGAAAACAGTGCTTTTCCCTAATATTGTCTTAATGCATTGAGTTCTTTGCTTTAGAAAACCAATAAAGATCATTGTTTCATTGGATGATTTGCATGTGTATTCATTTACAATCAATTTTAAAAACTGATTTCACCTAACTCTCTGTGAATGCAGTAGTTATATCAAGTTTCAAAGGTAAGTAAGATTTTTCTTTGTTTGGGTGCTATGCCCTTACTTTTCCTCACATGTCAACACAAAGACTTTGCATAAGACTAAGCAAATGCAGTTGTTTCTTCACTTAACAAAACTAAATAAGATTGGTGTTTTATTTGCTGCTATACCTGTGTTTTCACTTAAATTCATCTTCAAACCACAGTTTTCCCATAGTAGGCTGTGAAGGCACCAGTTAATTCAACATTGAAAGTTAAGTAAGATGCTTGTTTGTTTGGCTGCTATGTGCATGTTTTCACTCATTATCAATGTAAAAACACTGCTTTACTTAATAGTATGCCAAAACACTGGTTTCTTCAGTTTTCAAAACTAAGCAATGTACTCATTACATTGACAGCTATGCACTTGCTTTCACTTACAATGAATGGCAAAACACTGCTTTTAATATGCCAGTGCTGCCGGTCCTCACTTTGGAAATGTAAGTAAAATTCTTGTTTCTTACAATGCTCTACATTTGTTTTCAATTACAATCAACTTGAAAAGACTGTTTTTCCCTAAGTTTGGAGGAATACATTGAGTTCTTTGCTTTAGAAATCCAAAAAAGAACTTGTTTCATTGGCTGAATATCATGTGTATTCATATACAACAACTTAGAGACACTGGTTTCACCTAACTATCTGTCAATGCAGTATTTACTTTAATTTTGATAGGTAAGTAAGATTCTTGTTTGTTTGGCTGCTATGCCATTAATTGCACTCGCATGTCTACACACAGTTTTTGCTTAAGTCTAAGCCAAGGCAGTGGTTTCCTCACTTTACAAAACTAAATGAGATTTGTCTTTTATTTACTGCTATGCCTGTGTTTTCACTTAAATTCATCTTCGAAACACTGGTTTCCCATAACAGGCTGTGAATGCAGCACATAATTCAAGTTTGAATGTTAAGTAAAATACTTGATTCTTTGGCAGCATTGCGATTGCTTTTACTCATTTTCAATGTAAAAACACTGCTTTTACCCAATACTATGCCAAAACACTGGTTTCTTCAGTTTTCAAAACTAAGCAGTATACTCAATACATTGGAAACTATGCCCTTGTTTCACTTACAATTAATGGAAAAACACTGCTTTTACTATGCCAAACTGCCAGTTCCTCATTTTGGAAATCTAAGGAAGATTCTTGTTTCTAACAATGCTATACATGTATTTTCAATTACAATCAACTTCAGACACTGCTTTTCCGCAAGGTTGGCTGAATGCATTGAGCTCTTTGCTTTAGACAACCAAAAAAGAAACTTATTTCATTGGCTTTTTTGCGTGTGTATTCATTTACAAACAACTTCAAGACACTGGTTTCACCTAACTCTCTGTGAATGCAGTAGTTACTTCAAGTTTGAAATGTAAGTAAGATTCCCGTTTCTTTGGCTTTTATGCCCTTGCTTTCAAACACATGTCAACAGACAGCTTTTACCTAAGGCTATGCAATGCAGTTTTTCCTTCACTTTTCAAAACTAATAAAGATTTGGCTTTTATTTGCTGCTATGCCTGTGTTTCCACTTAAATTCATCTTCAAACCTTGGTTTCCCTAACAGGCTCTGAATGCCACAGTTAATTCAGCTTAGAAAGTTAAGTAAGATACTTGTTTGTTTGGGTGCTATGCACCTTCTTTCAATCTTTACCAATGTAAAAACACTGCTTTAACTTAATACTATGCCAAAACACTGGTTTCTTGTGGTGGCCATCAATGGAGGTGCTTAGCTTTTGACAAGACCAGATGCAAGGCAAGGTCCACGGCTGGTCAAGGAGGGATCAAGGATACCCGACTTACTGAGGAGGACTGGGCACCTCAGAACTTGGGGCCTCTTTCACCCTGGATATAATCTTAATCATAATAGTGATATCTTTCCTTTTTAAATTGTTTACCTGCAAAAACATGCTCCTAGCTTATGCTGTGATTGGTACTGCTGGGTGCAAGGCAAAGCACTGCAAAGGAGGGCCAAAACGGTATGGGGCTACTGTTGGACTCCTTGAGAAATATGCCTCATTGGGCGCTGGACTGTTTAGTCAATAACGGGCAACTGGACATTCCTTCCTTTTCCTTTTACGTGGCATAGCCGCTGAATCAACCTAAGACAGGGACCTGGCCAATTGCTGCCATGGTTTCCAATGACGGGTAAGGTTCAGCAGCCGTTCAGCACGGTCCTGACCTAAAACAGGCACAGTCCCCCCAAAGCCAATCGAGGCGTCTATTTCCCCAGCAGGTAATTACCAAAAGAACAGCTAGCCCTCTTCACAGGATGAATACAATGGTCTAGTTTATCGCAAATTATGATTATGATTTAACTGCTAATGCAAATAGTTTTAAGATTATCAAAAACACTGTTAACAACCATTGACTGAGGAGAACAACAAGTCTGTTAAATTCTAAGCTACAAGTACTAATAACTCTGATGTAAATGCCTAACTAACTTAAGCCCATTATAAAGTAGATTTCCTTAAATCTCTGATGTGAGGTAAAAACTACTGCTTTAAAGATAGTTTAGGATCTTA
>JAQZBX010062167.1:0-16954 GCA_029593785.1 Cabassous unicinctus
ATGCCCCGTGAGCATTTGAACAATTTTATGTACCTTTTATGTATGTTCAGGTGAACTTCTCCCATGGAACCCCCAACCCTGCCACCCCTTAACAATGCACCAGCTGTAACCCTTCTGTGATCCAAAGCTTCTTTAAAGATGAAGCCAATACAATAGCCAAATACAATTAGTAGGAAAATGAAATAATAATGATGTTTAAATGTAAGAGAAAAAATGCATGAAAACTTGAAAAAAATTAAACAAAATTAAAGGATAGGGTTATTCAAAAATTGAGAAAAATTTAAAGAAATAAAAAAATTTTTTTTAACATTTTGCCTTTTATCACTGCAAATCTGGTGTCCAGTCTCTACTTAGTCTAGGCTAAGTTTCAATTGCAAGAGCAAAGACTCGTAAAGCTAGTCATCAATAACAAGAACCCATTAGTGGACCATCCTCCTTTGTCAGACACTGCCCCTTATAAGCTTTCTTGTAGATTTCTTAGGATTTTCTATGTATAGGATCATGTTACCTGCAAATAGTGAAATTTTTACTTCTTTTTTCAATTTAGATGCTTTTATATCTTTTTCTTACCTCAGTGCTCGAGCAAGTAATTCTAAGACAATGTTAAATAGGAGTGGTGATAATGGGCATCCTTGTCTTGTTCCTGATCTCAGAGGGAAGGCTTTTACGATTTCAACATTGAAGATGATGCTAGCTTTGGGTTTTTCATATATACCTTTTATCATGTTCAGAAAGTTTCCTTCTATTCCTATCTTTTGAAGTGTTTTTATCAGGAAAGGGTGTTGTATTTTGTCGAATGCTTTTTCTGCATCTATAGAGATGACCATGTGACTTTTTTCTTTCAATCTGTTTATGTGGTGTATTGCATATATTGATTTTCTTATGTTGAACCATCCTTGCATACCCAGGATGAATCCCACTTGATCATGGTGTATAATTCTTTTGATATGTGGTTGAATGCTATTAGCAAATATTCTATTGAGGATTTTAGCATCTAGGTTCATTAGAGAAATTAGTCTGTAATTTTCCTTTCTTGTCATATCTTTGTTTGGCTTTGGTATTAGGGTAATATTGGCATTATGGAATAAATCAGGCAATGTTCCTTCTACTTCTATTTTTTGGAAGAGCTTAAGCAGAATTGGTGTTAGTTCTTTCTGGAATGTTTGGTAAAATTCACCTGTAAAGCCATCTGGTTCTGGGCTCTTCTTAGTTGGGAGGTTTTTGATGACTGAGTCTAACTCTTTACTTGTAATTGGACTGTTGAGTTCATCAATTTCTTCTTTTGTCAATATAAGCTGTTAGTGAGTTTCTAGGAATTTGTTCATTTCCTCTAAGTTATCATTCTGGTTGGTGTATAATTTTTCAAAGTATCATCTTACGATACACTTTATTTCGGTGGGATCAGTAGTGATATCCCCTTCTTCCTTCCTTATTTGGTGTATTTGCAACTGCTCTCTCTTTTTCTTTGCTAGTCTGGCTGAGGGTTTGTCACTTTTATTGATCTTCTCAGAGAACCAGCTTTTGGTTTTGTTCATTTTTCCTAATGCTTTCTTATATTTTTTTCATTTAGTTCTGCTCTAATCTTTGTTATTCTTTCTTTCTACTTCCTTTGGGGTTAGTTTGTTATTGTTTTTCCAATTCCTCCAGGTGTGCTGTTAGGTCTTCAATTTTAGCTCTTTCTTCTTTTTTAATATATACATTTATGACTATGAATTTCCCTCTCAGTACATCTTTGGCTCCATCCCATAGGTTTTGTTGTGTTTGTTGTCATTTTCATTCAATTCGAGGTAGTTACTGATTTCCTTTGAGATTTTCTCTTTGTCCCTCTGTTTGTCTAAGAGTGTGATGTTTGGCTTCCATATCTTTGTGCCAAGTCTGGTTCTCTGGCCCTTAGTGATTTCCAATTTCATTCCATTGTGGTCAGATAAATTACTTTGTATAATCTCAATCTTTCTGAATTCATTGAGAGTTGTTCTGTAGCCTAGCATGCGGTCTATCTTGAAGTATGTTCTATGTGCACTCGAGAAGAATGTATATCCCGCTTCATTTGGATGTAGAGTTCTGTATATGTCTATTAGGTCCAGGTACTCTAATGTGTTATTCAGAGTCTTTGTTTCCTTATTGATTCTCTCTCTAGATATTCTGTCTATTGGTGATAATGGTGTATTAAGTCCCCCACTATAAGTGTAGAAGCATTTATTTCTCCACTTAGTTTTTCCAGTGTTTGCTTCATGTATTTTGAGGCACCCTGATTAGGTCTATAAATATTTATGATTGTTCTCTCTTGTAGGAAGATTACCCCTTTTATTAATATATTGTGTCCATCTTTGTCTCTTACAATAGATTTGCATTTAAAATCTATTTTGTCCAATATTAGGATAGCTATTCCTCCCTTTTTTGGTTATTGTTTGCTTGTAAAATTGTTTTTCAGCCATTCACTTTCAGCATCCTTGAATCCCTGGGTCTATGTTGGGTTTCTTGGAGACAACATATAGATGGGTCATATTTCCTTTTCCATTCTGTCAATCTGTGTCTCTTGACTAGTGAGTATAATCCATTAATATTCAGTGTTATTACCCTCAACAAATTTCTTACTTCAACCATATTTTCTTTGGGTTTATGTACATTGTATGTTGTTTTTATTTCTCTTTTTGTTGTTTTAGTTGTTCTTGCACTCTCTTTCAATTCTCTCTTTCCTGCTTTTTCCTTTCAACCTGTAGAGCACCCTTTAGTATTTCTTGAATTGCAGGTTTCTTATTGGCGTATTCTCTTAATTTCTGTTTATCTGTGAATATTTTGAACTCTCCATCATTTTCAAATACCAGCTTTCCTGGATAGAGAATTCATGGCTGGAATTTTTTTTTCTTTTACTACCTTTACTATTTCATACCACTGTTTTCTTGCTTCTGTGGTTTCAGATGAGAAATCCGCACTTAATCTTATTGTGCTACTCTTGTATGTGATGGTTCTCTTGCTGCCTTGAATATTTCCTTTTTGTCCTGAGCATTGGACATTTTCATAATTATATGTCTTGGAGTAAGCCTGTTAGGATTTATACTGTTTGGGGTGCACTGTGATTCCTGAACATGTACATACATATCAGTCAACAGGGTCGGGAATTTTTCAGCCATTATTTCCTTCAACACTCCTTCAGTTCCCTTTCCCTTCTCTTCCCCTTCTGGGATGTCTATAATTTGTATGTTTGGGCATTTTGTGTTGTCAGTTAAATCTCTAAATCCCTGCTGGATTTTTTCTATCATTTATCTATCTGTTCTACTCTCTGTTTGATTTCAAATGTACTGTCTTCCATATCACTAATTTTTTCTTCTGCCTGTTCAAATTTGCTGTTATGTAAATCCAGCATCTTTTTGATTTCTTGGATTGTGCCATTCATCACCATCATATCCGTTATCTTTTTATGTATGTTTGCAATTTCTTCAGTATCTTCTTAATATCCTTAATACCTTCCTTCACTTCATTAAGTTTGTCCATGATATTTGTTTGGATAGCTTTGATTAGTTGTTCGATGTTCTGCATCTCTTCCTGGTTTTTAGTTTGATCATTGGAATGGTCCATGTCTTCCTGTTTTTCAGTATGGTGTGTAACTTTTTTTGCCATCTGGTCATCACTTTATCTTGATGGAATTATTCAGTTGATTAGATTCTCTCTCTGCTCTAGAGTTTTATTTAGCTGGTGGTCCTGTGGGTGTGTTAAGTTTTTTCTTTGACACTTTATTCTTCCTGTTTTTCCTTGCTTTTTCCTATGTCCCCTTGAAGGAAAAAGATTAGGGCCAGAGGAATTGAAGGAAGTAAGAAAGTAAAAAAGATAATAGTAATATTGATAAAAGTTAGAAGAGAGGCCATATGAGACTTAGTAAAATGAATATTTAATTCAATTAGGCTGTGTAGGGTAATAGGGGAAAGGGGGGGGAGTATTTATTATGGAATGGGAAACCAAAAAGAGAAAAATATATAGAATGATTTAAAAGGCCAGAATGATGAGGAGAGAGGGAAAGAGTAAAGAAAGGGTTGTAACAAAAAGTTAATAACAACAACAAAAAAGAAAACAGAATAGACAAGATAGAAATTGACACCTGTGAAGTTGAGGATCTAAGAAAATGGGTGGAATGTAGGATCCACAACAGAAAGCAGAAGGTGGAAAGATGAAGGAAGGAAAAGAGATAGCATTGGTAGAGAAAATCACTATACACAGAGAATGGAAAATCAAGGAATAAGAACACAGCAAAGAAGAAACAAGATAGCAGCAAGTAATTTTTAAAAAAAAAGGTGGGATGGGGAGGAAAGAGGAAAGAAAAGCAAGAAACAAACAAACAAAGAAAAACCAAACAAACACACCAGCATGCAGTCAAACAAAGCTAAGGAAGGACAGTATTCTGTCTTGGGCCCTTGTGGAGCCTTTCAGCCTGCATTCCTCAATGAATTACCCTGCAGCCTTCTCTCTGCAGGTTTTGAGGGAGATTTTAGTGATTAAATTATGTTAAAAATATTTTTTGAAGAAATAAGGGACCCAAAAGAAGGCCTTCTCTTGACCACCTCTTCCACTGAGGGACCCTAAATAGGCTCATGAAAACTTATCAAACCCTTCCCAATGCCTGATCTCCCCAGGAGAGCTGAGACTCTGATCCTCAGCATGAAACTATAAAATTGGCTGGCTCTGTCCCCTCCTGATCCAAGCCTCTGTGTCCCACAGCTGTTTGGCAGCCAAACCAACAGAAAAAAGAAACCCTCTCACCCTTTGTCAGGACTCTCCCACTCTCAGAGAGTGCTTCTTTTCATTGGGTTGCTGGGAGGGTGGGGCTTAGCCTTCTGCATCCACGATTTCCAGTTGGGGGAAAAAACTCACGATTTTATATTGAGCAGTCCACCTCACTGTCCAGCTCCCTCCAGATTGATGTCCCCAAGGTTCTCACTCTGCAGGCTCCCAGAACAGACCACCCAGGCAGGATCCCGTCCCTAATCAGCCATTCTCCATGACAGAAATGGTGAGTGCCCACCTAAACCGACACTCTCTTCCGCCTCTCTGCAGTCCTGCAAATTATTGCCACCTAGTTGGTGCAGTGTTTGAGTCTTCATTAGGCCATTCCACCATTCTATCTATCAAGCTTTTTCAGAATGATGGGAAACATTTTAAGACCAGTGAATTCCATGAGCATATGCACATTCCTGCACATCATTTGCTGGGAAGTGGGTTCCTTGACCAGAAGCAATGTTGTGTGGAATACCTTGGTGTTGGATAAGACATTTGGTAAGTCAATGGATGGATGTTTTGGAAGAAGCATTGTGTGTAGGCAAGTCAAACCCATATCCAGAGTATATTTATCTTCCAT
This sequence comes from Cabassous unicinctus, assembly GCA_029593785.1. Lineage (NCBI taxonomy): Eukaryota > Metazoa > Chordata > Mammalia > Cingulata > Chlamyphoridae > Cabassous > Cabassous unicinctus. The sequence continues at coordinate 5,348 of JAQZBX010062167.1, forward strand.
TTAAAACAAATTGCTGCCCCTTCCATGATGGAAGTGGCCCAATATAATCCACCTATCTCCAGGTATCAGGGTGACCACCTTGTGGAATCGTGATATATCAGGGACTGAGTGTGGGTCTCTGCTGCTTGCAGATTGGGCACTCAGCAGTGACTGTAGTGAAGTTATCCTTGGTGAGGCAAAATTCATGTTCCTGAGTCCATCCATGACCTCCACCCCTACCTTAATGGCCACTTTGTTCATGGACAATGACAGGAATGCCTGCAGAAAGAGGCTGAGCACTAGCCACAGAGTAGGCCATCTTATCCACTTGATTGTTCAAAGTTTCCTCTGCTGTACTGACCTGCTAGTAAACATTCACATGGGTCACAAGTGTTTTCATGTTTTTTCCTTACTCATAAGTGTCTATCCACATTCCTCTTGCCCAGACCTCTTTGTCACCAGTTTTCCAATCATGTTCCCTCCAACTTCCTGACCTTCCAGCCAAAGTATTGGCAACAGTACATGAATCAGTGTATAAATGCACCTCCAGCCATATCTTCTCCCAAGAAAAATGAACAACCAGGTGCATTACTTTTAGTTTTGTCCACTGGGAGGATTTGGCCTTACCACTGTCCTTCAGGCATGTTCCAGAAAGGGGCTGCAGTACTGCAGCTGTTCACTTTTGGGTGGTACCTGCATATCACGCAGAACCATCTGCAAACTAGGCTTGAGGTTTGTCTTCCTCAGTCAACTGATTATAAGGAACTCCCAAAGAGGCCATAGATGTGGGTTGGGAAAGAGAAGGTAATGTGTCAGGAGTGTTGACCATGGGCATCTGGGCTACTTCTTCATTTAACTTACCTGGGCCCTCAGGACCCACTTGAGTCCTATCTTGTATATACCACTTCCACTATATATTGGAGTGCTCCTGTGCAAACCCAACGTTATGGTTTGGCAGGTCAGACAATATCTAGCTCATGATAGGCAAATCAGGTCTCATGGAAACTTGGTGGCCCATGATTAAGCATTCAGTCTCTAATAAAGACCAATAGCAGGCCAAAAGCTGTTTCTCAAAATGAGAGTAGCTATCTGCTAAGGATGATAGCACTTTACTCCAAAATCCTAAGGGTGCTTTATGATGCTTCAGAAGACATATCTATTTGCCACTGACACTTTCAGTACATTTGGATCTGCCAGATCATATGGCCCAATATGGCAGTACAGCTTGCACATCATATAGGACTTGTCACAGAGCCTCCTTTTTTTCTAGTCCCCAATCAAAACTTACAGTTTTCTGGTAATTCAGTAAATGGGTCAAAGTAGCACACTCAAAAGAGGAATGAGTTGTCTTCAAAATCTGAGGAGATGAACTAAGTGTTGTGCCTGTTTTTTGGTCATTGAAGGGGCTAGAATCAACAGCTTATCCTTCACTTTAGAAGGTATAGCTCAACATTCGCCACACCACTGGACACCTAGAAATTTTACCAAGGTAGAAATCTCCTGTATTTTTGTCAGATTTATATCCCATCCTCTCACACAAATGCCTTAACAACAAGCCTAGAGTCATTGCTACTTCTTACTTACTAGTTCCAATCAACATGCTCTCATCAATACAATGGAACAGAGCAATGTCTTATGGGAGGGAGAGATGATCAAGTACCCTGGGACAATATTATGACATAGGGCTTGAGAGTTGCTATATCCCTGAGGCAGGACAGGGAAGGTATTTTGCTGGTTTTGCAACTGAAAGCAAACTGTTTCTTGTGGTCCTAACTAAGGGCAATTGAGAAAAAGCATTTGTCAAATCAATAGCAATGTACTAAGTACCAGGGAATGTGTACAACGTCTGGCATCACGGCTGTGATAGGAACCATCACCTGGTTAAACTTATGATAATATACTGTCACCCTCCAAGATCCATCTGTTTTCTGCATTGGCCAAATAGGAGATTTGAATGGGGATGTGCTAGGAATAACCACCCCTGCATCCTTCAAATTCTTGATGGAGGCACCGATGACTGCAATCCACCCAAAAATCTGGTGTTGATTTGATTTACTATTTTCTTGTTCTGGGGCAGTTCTAGTGGCTTCCACTTTGCCTTTCCCAATATAATAGCCCTCCTCCACAAGAAAAGGATCTAATGTGGATATTCTGTCCAATACTGTGTATACTGTTCTAATTATGCATTCTGGAGCCAGGGAAATAATGAAAAAAATGTGTCTGGGGACCCAGTGGACCCCCTGTGAGATGGAACTGAACTTAAGCTCCATCATTCACCTAACCTCCATAAGCCCCTACTCTGACTGTAGGATCACAGTGACATTTTGGGTCTTCTGGAATTAATGTCATTTTTGAACCAGTATATAATAATCATCAAAGTGTCTGACCATTTCCTTTTCCTCATTAAACAGTTATTCTGGTAGAAGACCATAGATCTCTTTGGGGAAAGCTGAAAGGAAGATTAACAATATAAATTTTTGGTAGTGTAACAGGATCCCTCCCCAAGGGGATCTGGCCTTCTCCTCATTCAAGGGCCTCTGGTTCTGTAAACTGTCTCAAGTCTGGGAATTGATTAAGGGGTTGTGATTCTCTGTGTCTGTGCTTCAAGATTTTTTTTTCACTTGACCTAGAACTCTTCTACTTATATAGATCAGGTAGGAATTTAGTACACTTCCTGTCTATTTCTCTTCTAGGTATTTCATGATCTATTAGTGAAAGAAATAACTCTGTGCAACTCAGACTCTTTTGATTGATATTTTGAGCCTACCTTTTATTGCAGTAGCTATGCCCACTTCATATTTGGTGATTCACTGATAATACTTGGATTTTACCAGCCAGAAATCCAATCATCCCCAGAATGTTTAAGGTTTCAAGGTCTATGATAGCGGTTCCTACAGTAATATATGAACTACAGATTACAGAAACCAAAGAGCTTTTCAAGGAAGGCAGAAGTAGTCTTAGACATTTATTCCTCACTGTCCTGTTTGACTAGTATTAAGTGGTAAATCCATTCTAGCATTTCAATCACTGTAAGTCTTTGAATTCCCTCCTCTACAGTATAACAGGGTAAATTAGGCATCTCAATCTCAGATGTTCTAGGCTAACTTTTGGTCCATGTTTCCATCAGCCACCCAAAGTGATAGAACACTTTCTAATCCCACTTTTAAGAATCTGTTTCTCAAGTACCACTCCCAGACACAAGACGTATTAGTCAGGGTTCTCTTGGGAAACAGAACTGACAGGAGATAACTGTAAACAGCATGAGATTTTAAAATATCTCTCACATGACTATGAGAATGAACAAGTCCAAATTGTGCAGGACAAGCTGCAAACCAGGGGCTCCAATGAAAGTAATGGATGAATTCCCAGGAGACACTGACTGCTTGAAGTGGAGCTGGGAATTCTTTCTCTGAATGCTGAAATCACTTCCCCTTTTAAGACCTTCACATTATTGGAAAAGACATCACTTATTGTTGACAGCAATCTCCTTGGTTGATTGTAGATTTATTCAGCCGTCTATGCAATCAACTCACTGATAATTAAAGTTTATGAAATGTCTTTGTATTACAGTTGGCCCAAGGCTTGCTTGACCAAACAATTTAGCATTATTACACGACCAAGTTGACACATTAGACTATCAAATTGACAAAGAAAAAAAGTGAAAAGATGCAAATAAAATAAATCAGACATAAGAGGGGTCATTACAAATCATCCCACAGAAATAAAATACTTCATAAGAGGATACTATGAAGAACTGTAGGCCAACAAAATAAACAACATAGACAAAATGGAAAATTTCCTAGAACCACATGAACAATCTACCTGACAATAGAAGAAACATAACAAACAATCACAAGGAAAGATATTGAATGTCATCAAAAACCTTCCAAAGATGAAAAGATCAGGACCAGATACATTCACAGATGAATTCTATGAATCCTTCAAAGACAATATAATACTAATTTTGCTCAAGCTTTTCCTAAAAAATTGGTAAAGAAGGAAAGCTCCAAACTTATTTTATGAAGCCAACATCATGCGAATACCAACACCATATAAAGATGCTACAAGAAGAAAAAATGACAGACTCACTCCTCTAATGAATATAGATGCCCAAATGCTCAAGAAAATATGTCCATACTGAATTCAAAAGCACATGAAAAGAATTATACACCTGATCAAATGGCTTTTATCCCAGGTATGCAAATGTGGTCAAACACAAGAAAATCAGTTAGCGTGATGAATCACATTAATAAATTGAAGATAAAAAAATCATATGATCTTCTAGATTGATGTGAAAATGGCATTTGACAAAATACAGCAACATTTCTTGATAAAAACACTCCAAAATATAGGAATAGAAGGATGTTTTCTCAATGTGCTAAAGTGCATATATGAAAAATACACAGCTAACATTGTATTCAATGGTGAAAAACTGAAAGCTTTCCCACTGTGATTAGAACACTACAAGGATACTGTCATCACAGTTATTCAATATTGTGATAGAAATGTTTTCTAGAGTATTTAGACAAGAAAAAGAAATCATATGCACCCAATTAGGAAAAGAAGAAGTAAAACTTTCATTATTTGTTGATGATATGATCCTATATTTAGAAAATACCAAAAAATCCGTAAGGCAGCTACTGCTACGAGTTCAACAAAGTGACAGGATAAGAGATTAATACCACAAAATCTGTAGGGATTCTATACACTACTGATAAGCAAACTGAAGAGGAAATCAGAGAAAATTCCACTTATAATGCCAAATTAAAATAATCAAATATTAAGAAATAAACTTCACCCAGTGATATAAAGGACCTGTATTCAGAAAACTACAAAGCATTGCTAAATGAAATCAAAGAAGATATAAATAAATAGGATATTCTGTGCTAATGGATTGAGAGATTAAATAATGTTTAGAACTGATTTCTACCCAAACTAATTTAAGAACCAATACAATCCCAATATATTTTTTTTTCAGAAATAGAAAAGCCAATTACCAAATTTACTTGAAAGGATAAGGGCCCCTCAACAGCTTAAAATACCATAGAAAAGAAGAACAAATTTGGAGGACTCTCACATCCTGACTTGAAAACATATTTAGCAACAGTGGTTAAAACAGTACAGCACTGGCATATGACAGACATATTGACCAATGGAACCTAATCTGAGCTCTGAAATGGACCTTAAATCTTTGGGCAAATCATTTTTGACAAGGCTGTCAAGCCCAACCAGCTGTACCAAAGTAATCGATTCAACATATGGTGCTGGAAGAACTGGATATCTATATCCAAAAGAAAGAATGATGACCCATATCTCACACCTTATACAAAAATTAATTCAAAATGGAACAAGGATGTAAATATAAAAGCTACTACCATAAAACTCTTATAAGAAAATGTAGAGACACATCTTCAAGATCTTGTTGTAGGTGGTAGTTTCTTAAGCCTTACACCCAAAATATGACAAATGAAAGAAAACCTAGATAAATGACACCTCTCCAAATTGAACACTATTTTTCTTCAAAGAATTTGTCAAGAAAGTACAAAGATAGGCTAATCAATGGGAGAAAATATTTGGTAACTACATATCTGAAAAGTGTTTGATAACCATGTTATACAAAGAGATCATACAGCAATGCAAAGACAAGCTACCCAATTTTAAAAATGGCAAATGAGTTGAATAAATATTTTTCCAGAAAATCAATACAAATGGCCAAAAAGCACATGAAGAAATGTTCCACATCCCTAGATGTTAGGAAAATGCAGATGAAAACTACAGCGGATGAAGAATAAAGACGTAGAGTTAAAATCTAGAATATAGGTTTATTAGGAAATAAGAGGTGGGCTGAAAAGGACTCCTGATGCTTTCTGTATGTAGAAGTTTTAATTAACTTGACCATAAAAGCATGGAAATGGTTAGAATTATTGGTAACACATTATAGTGAGTAGCAGCTGGTTTAGAAATGGGATTGTGGCTGAAAAAGATAGTCTAAAGATGTAAATATCAATTGGAAAAAAGCTAGTGAATAAGCTTGGGATTGAATAACACAGTGAACCAGATGTGGATGAAAGTTTTGGCAGATGTTATAGATTCAAGAGTGTCCTTCTGTGAGCTAGTGAGTGTGTATGTCACTATTGCACGGTTGTGGGAATGTGAAGAAGCATTGGGAAAATAAAATCGGTATGACCTAAAATTGGTATGACTGTGGTTAATAGTAATACTGTAATAATCTTGCATCAATGCCAAACATGTACTGTGTTGGTAATGTGGGAATATGGAAAAAGTGTGCCAAACTTATGCTATGGACCATGGTTGTTGGTAAAAGTCAGATGATATTATCTCATAACCTGTAACAAATGTTCTACAACTGTGTGGTATTTTGGTGAAGGGTTGTTGTATGGGATTCTACACATGTGCAAGATTGTTTTGTAAGTTCACAACTATTACCATGCACTTATTGTTCATGTATGTTCATGTATGAACTATATACCTTAATAAAATTTTATAAAAAAACAGGAGCTATTTGCTCTTTACTAGAGACCCACCCTAAATACAAAATAGTTTCTAAATGCAAATCTGTTATAAAAGATGAAGCAAATCACTATATATTAATAAAGGGGATACTTCACCAAGTCAAAATTATGATAATATCTTAGGTGCCCAAAAATACATGAGACACACACTGACAAAAGTGAAGAGAGAAATAGATTTACAATAATACTTGGAGTCTTCAGTGTACCACTGTCAGCATTGGACAGAACATCTGATCGGAGGATATATAAGAAAACAGAGAGCCAGAAGACTATTAAAAATTAATTTGTCCTTACTGATATTTATAGAACATTATACTCCAAAACAGTAGGATATACATTCTTTTTCAAGTGTTTATGGATCTTTCTCCAGGATACACCATATGTTGGGTCATAAGCTAGATCTTAATAAATTTAAAAAGTTTGAAATTATACTAAGCACTTTCTTTGATCATAATGGAATGAAGCTGGAAATCAATACAGCCAGAAAAAGGAAAATTCCCAAATATATGTTGTAATATTTTATTGCCCCATTTGCTTGGGTGTGATAGTAAGTAAGAAAGGTCTATCTTATACCATGGGAGTGTGCTATTATTGAGTCACTTGTTCTGTAAATGAGGTACCTGAAATTGATTGAAATCCAGTTGGGTAGCTGAATACATTGTACAGGTGTTTCACTAATGCATAGTCAATGGTCCCAGCATCCAACTGATGAATGGGAAATGTCCTTTACCTGTGGTACAGCACAGATTCGCCAATGGAACCCACGTCTAGGAGGCAATGGTTTTATGCATCCTAGCTAAAGATGTTTCATAATCTGGGCTTTTTGGCAAGATTCATATGACTGTGTTGTATCTTTGTCTTCTGCTTCCTTTAGGGTGAGTCTTCATGATTTGGTCCACTCCTCTATCTGTGGTAGGCTTCCACTTCCCATTTCATGGTGATCTAGCAGACAATCATTGTAAACTGGTGGGTACATGCTTGGTCAGCATAGGAATGCTCTTCTTTAAAAGATCCTTTGCCATGGGCATCGACAAGGATGACAAATAGATCTGGTGTCTAGGTTGCAAGTTGTTTCTATAGTCTCTGCCCCTGTCCCCTTATGGAGGTCTCTAATAATCTAATCATTAATTTGAGAGTTATTGGACCAAAAAGCTAGTCCATTTGTAATGCTCCATGAGTCTGAAAATATGTAGCAGTAAATTGTGGCTGGAATGGCCAGCACAGCCATCACAATTCCGTGGAGTTTCACAAATTGGGCAGAATGCTCTCATTTAGTTACTGTCAGTAGGTGACTATCCTTGGAACATATGGTTGCAGCAGTCCTTGAATTTTGTAGATATACATGGGAACCCAAGCAATACCATAGCTGGCAATTTTTGACCATAAGGCCCCACTTAGCTAAGGGACGGGCAGCAGCAATCCTTCCAGAATATTTAGCTCCCTCTCCTAAAGCAACTATTTGTTTACAGAGGCCACACACTCCCTGAATCTTGAGACATGTTTAGTCTTGGATTTACCATTCCTATGTAATGATACAGCTTTTTGAGCCTGTCCTACTTTAATAGTAAGAATAGTGAATACCCATGTGAGGATAGGCAGTTTGTGCTTTGAGTTATATATAGCACATCAGTAGTTAAATTCTTGCTCTCCACAAAGGCCCAATAATGAGCTGAAAATTTTCATTTGAAGGGGATGTACTTAGAAGCTGTTTCAGATAGCTTGTGTGTTTAAAATTGCATGGCAGTTATTTGTTCCACATTCTCCAGTCCCCAGGTACAAGAGTTTTTGAGAAAAAAATAATTTTACTGGACTTTGGTATCCATTCACCATAGTGGCAGAGCTTCAGGGTGACTTTAAACAGAAGGAGCAAAAGAATGCCCATATATGACACACTTTGTCTCCATGGCCAAACAGGTTTCAGTCTCTCTTGGTATAAGGAGCTGCCAGTGACAATAACTTCTATTTGTCTTTGCCTGATGTCCTCTTCTGACTATTGGCCCAAGTGGTCCATGGATATTTGTCTTAGTTTGCTAAAGATTGCCAATGAAAAAATACTAGAAATGGGTTTGCCTTTATAAAGGGAGTTTATTTGGGGTAAATGCTTACAGTCCTAATGCTGCAGAAATGTCCAAATCAAAGCATCATCAGAGATACTTTCTCACCAACAACTGGCAGGTAATAGATCCTGGAGTTTTGTCACATGGTGAACCAAGATGGTGGGTCTTCTGGTCTCTGTCTTTCTCATGGAAGTCAGCTGTGGGCAAACAGGCATCTTTCCCTCAGCCTCAACTCCTTGAGCCTCTCAATGCTTCTCTATATTTCTGCCATGATAGGTGAACCTGGAGTCTTCTCTCTCACATGAATGGATCAAAATGGCAGATCTCCATTTTCTGTGAGTGTCTCTCTCTCTCTATGTTCTCATTTATATTAGACCCAACAAGAGGAAAACCTGGTTCACACCTCATTGCTGAAATCCAATCAAAATCTCTAAGTGATTTAATTGAGTTATCTAATCAAAAGTCCCTTAACTGAATCTAATCAAAATGTCCCATCTACACTGTGGTTACAAGCACAGGTATGGGTTGGATTAAGAACATAATTTTTTAAAATGGCAGCTGATTAAGGAGCTCCAAGAGTCAGCTCATCCTACATAGGAGTTATTAATCACCTAGAGCTATCTAAAGCACCTGACTGGGGGGCCCAGGAGACAAGAGGAGCATCCAGGAACATTCATGAAAGAATGGAAAGAGGAGACTGTCCATCTGCAAGGAAGTTGTGTGAGTAGAGTATTCCATGCAGTGGAAGTTGGTGCCCATCCTCCACTGGTGGCAGAATCCATCTTGGGAGCTATTCCACGCTGGAGTTGGAAGCTCCCTTTCCCAAAAATTGGGGAGGAAGAGATGGTTGGCCACGAACTTCAGCTACTGATTAATAAATTTGGCTGGCTAAAGTATAATACTAGGAACAGCTAATGTTTGAACCTGTCCAAGTTAGAAAGAGACCACTAGCCACCATTTTAACTCTGCCCCTAACATGAGGGGAAGAAGGTCGATTGGAAATCACAGTGATGGTAGGGACTGGCTTCTTTCCACCCAGTCCAGATTGAAGCCCTAGCTAGGCTCCAGCCCCAACTTCAGCAGGGAGGAAGCTAGCAGGACCTGCACTTGCCTCTCCAGGTAATTGCAGGTATTTTGGACTGGCACAGACTGAATAGTCAGACACCTGGAGCTCCATCCCTGCACCCCAATAGGATAGGAGAGGAGCTGTTTTTCCTTGGCTTCTCTGGGCAACTGCAGGCACTTTCAGTCCACACAAACTAGTTTGTTGAGTGCCGTCTATTTTGACTACTCCACCCCTATAGGATAGAAGGGGTCTGGTGTTTCTTCATCCTCTCTGGGCAGCTGCAGGCACTTTCAGTCCACATATTGAATACTCAGACACCTGTCGCTCCATCTTTGCCCACCAATAGGATAAGAGGGGAGCTGTGTGCTTCCCCAGCTTCTCCAGGCAACTGCAGGTGCTTTTGGTCTGCACAAACTGGTTTATCAAGTGCAGGTGTATTCCATTTCCACCCCGCCCTCTACCAAATAGGATAATCAGAAGCTGTTGTTTCCTCAGACTATCTGGGCAACTACAGGCACTTTTGACCTGTATGAACTCAACTGTTGTGCACTGTAGCAGTTTGGCAGTTTGATGTATTTTTGAATTCCAAAAATAGATATTGGGTTATGCTTGTAAACTGGTCTGCTAATCTGGGCATGATTAAGTTATGATTAGGGTGTTGACTGGGCCACATCAGTAGGGAATTGAGCCCCACCCCTTGGTGGGTGGGTATCAAATATAAAAAGAATGGCAAAAGACAGACTTGTAGTAGTTCTGATATTGGAGTTTTGTGCTGGAGCCCCGGGAAATAAGAGAGCTTGTTCATGAGGAAGGAGAGAAGGCCCCAGGAAAAGACATGAGCTGTTCACCTGAGAGTCTACAGCTGGCCTTGTGGAGAGAGGCAAAGCCTAGAGGGCCTCATAGTCTACAGCTGACCTTGTGGTGGAAACAGAGGAGTTGAGCCCGGAGAGAAACGGAGCCTCGTGAAGAGAGGAACCCAAGAAGCCTGATCCCTGGCAAATGTCAGCAGCTGTCTTGCTCCAAAATGTGGCAATGGACTTTGGTGAGAGAAGAAATTTACACTTTACGGCCTGGTAATTGTGGGCTTCTACCCCAAATAAATACCCCTTATAAAGACCAACCAATTTCTGGTGTTTTGCATCAGCACCCCTTTTGATTGACTAACACAGGCACCTATGACTCCTCCCCCATCCCTGAAAGGACAATAGCAGGATACTGTGCTTTTGGCACACACAGAGAAAATAGTTGGATATGTGTGGAACCACTCCCACCCCCAAGTAGGGTAGTAGGGGAGTTTGGTTTCATCAGCCTTTACAGGCAAGAGTAGGCATTTTTGGCCATACAGACTGAATTGTTTGGCCCCTGTGCATCTACCCACACTCCAAAATAGGAGAGGAAGGGGCTGCTGTACATTCTGCCTACAAAGACTGAACTGTTGGATACCTGTGATTCCATCCCCGCCCCATAAAGGGCAGAAGGGACAGTTTTCCCTCAGCCTCTCAGGGCAACAGCAGGTGCATTGGGTTCACATGGATTAGATTGTTGGGAACTGCAGAGGGTTCACCCCATCCCTTGGCAGCAAAGTAAGGAGATTGGAACAACCTCAGTCTTCCTGGGCAACTGCAGTCATTTTAGACCAGCATGGCATAGATTGTAACCTATATCTGTAGCCCCAATCCTGCACCAAGCAGGGAAGGAAGGGGTGTGAAACTTCTTAGTCTCTCTGGACAACTACAGATAGACTTGGCCTATACAACTTAGATTATTACACATAGTTGCAGATCTGTACCTATGCCTGGCAGAAAATAAATGGAAAATCTTCATCAGTCCCTGCTGATGCACAGCATCAGCCTCCATAGCTTACAATATCAAATATATACCTGGTTCCTACTACACAAGCAGCAAGGGAGAAAGAGCAAAAAGCCCTAAACTAAGGAGAGAAACTGCACCCAGAACAAATACATTTGGTAAG
>JAQZBX010062168.1:0-16956 GCA_029593785.1 Cabassous unicinctus
GGGACCTGCCCCCATGCCAAAAAAAAATGCTCAGCTCAGCAGACCAAGTCACTTGAGGAAGATCCAAGTGAGCCATATCTATAAGCTCGCTAAACAAACTCCTTGAAAACTACTTTGTATAATTTTAATACATATTTAATTTTCTGTTTTTATTCCTAATATTTAAGAGTTTTACAATAATCTCACGCACATAAGCTTCAAAAATGCAAAAAAGAGTATGATTCATATTTTTATTTTTATTATTGTATAAAAAAATAAATTATAGGATTCTAGAAACCACACAATACTATTTCCCAATAATATCATGTACAAATAAATATATATTAAATCAAAAATTCCTAAGCTAATATATTATATCCATAAATAGTTTCACTGAACAAACCAAATGATCTCAGTTTTGTTTTGTTTATATATTTTACCATCAAAAAAGTGTATTGACCATTAAATAGCTGTATTATAAAATGAACTGTGGATCACAATATGATTATTCTCCTGACTCTTTAATAAGTTAAAAAAAAAAAAAAAGGAGAAATGTCAACTTTTATTTTGTTGGTGGAAAGATTATCTTTCTTCAATACAATATAAAATTGAGATCATTTTCTGTTACACTTAAGAAGATGTTTTGGCAAATAATTCAATATTGCTAAAAATATATACATAATTTCTGTCCTGGTGTAAGGAAATTACAAGCTAACCAATACACAGTGTAGATGGGGCCTTTTGATTAGGTTCAGTTAAGGGACCTTGATTAGATCACTTGATTAGTTCATATCAGGAAGCAGTGACATAGGATTCTGTTAAATCCCAGAATTAATATTTTAATTATCTTCTGCAGGGTCTTATAAACACTGAGAATGCACAAAGTGACAAAGAGCTCTCCCATTTTGATCCTGCCATGTGAGAGAGGATTTAAGGGTCTCTAGCACCTGAAGCTGAGGAATGAAGTCCGCAAGAGGTTGGGCCCATGGAGTCACTTAAGGCTGAGCCATATGCCTGATCACCCAAAACTGGGTTCAAGGAGAAAGTAGAACAGCCAAGGCTGAGAGGGGAGGGCCAGAAAGAGACAAACCATATGCCTGATACCGACAGTTGAGCTTAAGGCAAAAGATGATACAGACTGGCAACTATGTCATCTTGCCTCACCACATGGCAGGATGCCAGGATCAAGAGTAGCTGGCTTTGGTGAGAAAGCATAGCTGATGGTGCATTAATTTGGACATTTCAACATCTCACAAATGTATGACTTCCCCTAATCATAAAAACCAACACATTTCTTGTACTTTGCACTGGCAGACCCATGGCAAACTAAGACACTTTCTATTTATCACATTTTGTTATTTATATTATTTGCGTTGATCATTTCCCCCTGCAATCAATAAGTGATCATCATCCCTGTTGTCTAAAGAGCCAGAATTAACCACTTACAACAATGTCCACAGAAATGGAGAGAAAGAAAACCTGTTAATAAAGATGAGTACAAGGGATTGCAGGAAGATGGAAGAGTAGGAAGCTCCAGGAAGCGGTCGCTACATCAGAGCTATTAAAAAGGCAGGAACTCTTGGAATTGACCATTCTGAGACTCCAGAGAAAAGTGGAATACTGTGTAGCATTCAGGGAAGAACAGAGGAAGGGAATAGCAAATTATGGTAAATACCAATAAATTGTTCTCTCTGCAAGGCACATGCCCTTGCCCAGCACCCATTCTCACAAAACACAACGTGGGGAAATGGCCCCTGGCTTAGATTGCTAATGACAGAAAGGGACATAAAAATCCATTTCCCAGAGATCGGAGGCACAGTCCAATCCTTGATCACTGATTAAGATTAGTTTCTTCAGATCACTGGAGGCCAAACTTGTGGGCAGTGATTGTTCTAATCCACCACAAACAAAGGCAGCAGTGACATTTAAAGATGGCATACTCCCTAAGAGCTGCAGAAACAAATGAAGGGCAGCATTTGCTGGATAGGGACAGGATGCTTTGACAGGGATTTCTGCCAAATATTCCAAGGAGAATTAATATGAATCCTGATCAAAATCTTCCAAAAAATTGAAGAGAAGAGAACATTCCCTAATTCTTTCCAAAGGCCGTTACCCTCATACCAAAGCCAGATGGAAATAATACAAGAAAACAAAATTAAAGACCAGTATTTCTATGAATTTAGAGGTAGTGATTGCTCTAATCCACCACAAACAAAGATGACAGTGACACTTAATGATGGTACACTCCCTGAGAGCTGCAGAACAGCTGAGGGTGGCATTTGCTGGACAGGGCCAAGTCAAACAAGTGCAGCTTGGGGGAAACTTGAAAGAAGCTTCTTATGACCTTTGTGTGCCTACATCATCTACTCCTCAAGGCAGAGTGCAGCCTGCTAGTACTGTCTTTGTGGATCCCTACCCTAGTTCTGGCTGGAAAAGGCTGACTTAGAAGACTCTTCCCTGGGGCATCCCCTCCCATTATTATGCCTCCATTCAAATGCAGCTTCAGTCAATGAAAGCAGGGTAAGAAACAAGTTAGGAGGATGGCCTGGGGCAAAGACTTACCTTACTACCTGCACAGGAACACCTGGGAGAGCAGGACATTTCTTTCCTGGGAAGTAAAGTAAATATGGTAAAGGGGCCATTCAAACTCCAGTAAACAGGGAATTTCCTAAGATCACTAGCAAGCACAAGCCCAGGAAAAGACATAGGCCCAGAAAAGACAAAGAGGACCCGGCACTTTGCATTCACCTTGGGCTGACCTTCCAGATAAAAAGACTGAACCCCTGAGGGAGAGCACAAGCTGAAACAAAGCCAATTTGTAAGACAGTGAAAGGCGTTTTTCTGTTTACATTTGCTCTGTGTTGTTACTTTCCAGAACTGAAGAAAATCTGTCATGTTACCAGCTGATTACAAACTCAAGAAACAGATACTTCCAGGAATAAATCCCAGAGTTAACATTTTAAAATATTATAATGTACAATGGCAACAAAAGATCACAAGAAAAAAAAGAAATAAAAATGAAATAATGACCCATCCAAAGAAAGAGGATAAAAATCCAGAAAACATCAGTGAAAATGATGAGATTATGTATGTACCAAGAAAGACTTTTGAAATAATTATGCTCAAGATGCTCAAGGAGATGAAGGAAAATACAGAGAAAGAACAAAGGGATATCAGCAAACAATGAATGAATAATATGAGAATATAAAAAAGGAAACAGATTTTTTTAAAATAAAGCAAATAAAACTAGTGGAGTTGAAGAACACAATGAATGAAATGAAAAATCACCAGAAGAGTTCCAAAAGGAGATTGGTGGAAAAAAATCAGTGACCCTTGAAGGCAAGAAAATGGAAATGAGTCAGGTGGAGTAGAAGAGAAAAGAATAATTGTAAAAAGTGAAAAGACAAAGAGACGTCTGGGACAACAAGATTAGCAATATAAAGATAATGGGAGTCCCAGGAGGAGAAGAAAGTGATAAACAGGCAGAAGGAATATTAAGAGAAATAATGACAAAACTTCCAAAATTTAGCAAAAGACATGAAAAATGCACATCAGAGAAGCCCAAAAAGCACCAAACAGGAGAAAATTGGTGAGAAACAGGCACCATCACATACTGATGAAGCTGTCAAATGCAAAGGAAAAGAAGAGAGCTCTGAAAACTGAAAGAGAAAAACAATGTACTGCAAGGGAGTCCCAATAGACTGAGTACAGATTTCTCATCAAAAACCACAGTCAAGAAGGCAGTGGATTGAAACACTTAAAAAACTGAAAGAAAATAATTGCTAACAAAGAAATTTTATACTTGGTGAAATTATTTTTCAAAAATGAGGGGAAGATTAAGACATTCCCAGATAAATAGAGCTGATGGAATTCAACATCACTAGACATCGCTACAAGCTATGCTAAAGGGAATTCTTCAGACTGAAAGGTAAAGACTCTAGAAAGTGGTTCAATGTGGAATAGGGAAATAAAAACCTCCAGTAAACGTAAATGTTTTCATAAATATAAATGCCAGTATTATCGTACTGTATTTTTGGTATGTAATTCCACTTCTTACTTCCTACAAGTGCTAGACACAATTGCAAAAAAAGTAAGGATAAATCTATGGTTTGAGGCATATAATATACAAAGATGTAATTTGTAACAAGTGTTCAAAAATGGGAAAATAAAAAAGTATTGGAACAGTATAAGAGTATGCAAAGAAGTAAAGCTGGTATCTAATCAAATATGTTGTTATATATTTAGGATGATGAATTCTTACCCCAATGCAACCTCAAGAAAAATATATGAAAAACATAATCAGACAAAAACAAGAAGGGAGTTAATATAGTAAAATACAAAACAATCAAATAAATATGAAAGTAGGCATTAACAGAAGAATTGAGAGACACAACAGATACAAAATTTACGAGGACTAAATAGCAAAACATCAATGAAATTCCCATATTATCAGTAGTGATTTTAAATGTAATTGGTTAAAACCTCTAGACAAGACAGATATTTGTAGAAGGGATAAAAAATATGACCCAAGTATATGCCGTTTAAAATAGAATCACTATGAATTTGAAAATATAAGAAGGTTAAAAGGAGAAGGATGGAAAAATACACAACATACAAGTAATGGCCAAAAGAGAGTGGTGGTAGCTACACTAATATCAGATAAAATAGGCTTTAAGTAAAAAACAGTAACGAGGGACAAAAATGGTCATTATATAGTGATAAAGGGGTCAATTCAACAAGAAGACCTAACAATTATAAATATATGCACCTAACATCAGAAGCCTAAAATATATGAAGCTAACACTAAGATATATGAAGGGAGAAATAAATGCATCCATATTAAGAGTGGGAAAATTTCATATATCACTTTCAATAATGGATAAAACATATAAACAGAAGGTAAATATGAAAATAAAAGACTTGAATGATACTCTACATGAAATAGACCTAACAGAAATATAAACAACACTTCACCCAAGAAAAGCAGAATTCACATTTTCTCAAATGAACATGGATCATTCTCCAGGATAGAACATATGCTAGTTTATGGAACATCTCAATAAACTGATAGATTCTAAATCATACAATGTATTTACTCCAACCACAATGAAATGAACCTCAGAAGCAATAACAGTTCAAAATAGATAATTCACAAAGTGTGGAAATTAAACACTGTACTCAAAGAAAAAAATCACGAGGGAAACTAGGAAATGCCCTGAGGTGAATGAAAGTGAAAATACAACATAACAGAACTTATAGGATGCTGCAAACGCAATGATGAGAGGGAAATACATAGCCTTCAATGCTTACATTTGAAAAGAAGGATTTCAAATCAGAGAACTAATCTCAAAATTGGAAGAACTAGAAAAAGAAGAGCAAACTAAATTTAAAGCAAGCAGAAGGAAGGAAATAAAAACGGATTAGAATAAAGATAAATGAAATAGACGATAAAAAACAACAGAGAATCAGCAAAACCATAAGTTAGTTCTTTGTAGAGATCAGTAAATTTGACAAACTTTTAGCTAGATTAAGAAAAAAAGAGATAACAAAAATGAATAAAATAAAAAATGAAAAGAGGTATGTTACTCTCAACTCAAAGGGGGAAAAAAAGGACTATAAGAGGATGCTAAGAACTGTATGCCAACAAGTTACATAACCTAGATGAAATGGACAAATTCCTAGAAACACATAAACTATCTATACTGACCCAAGAAGAACAGAAATCTCAAAAAAATCAATAACTAGTAAAGAGATTAAATCAATACTCAAAACCTCCCAAACAACAAAAGCCCAGTACCAGATGGTTTGACAGAGAGTTTTCAAACATTCCAAGAATTAATATCAATCCTGATCAAAATCTTACAAAAAACTGAAGAGAAGGGAACATTCCCTAATTCATTTGAAAGGCCGCTACCTTCATACCAAATCCAGATGGAAATAACACCAGAAAACAAAATTACAGACCAGTATCACTATGAATATAGATGCAAAAAGTTTCAGCAAAATACTAGCAAACTATATTAGTCAGTCAAACAGGTGCTGATGAAACATATCAGAAATCTCTTGGCTTTTATAAAGGGTATTTATTTGGGGTAGAAGCTTACAGTTACCAAGCCATAGAGCATAAGATACTTCCCTCATAAAAGTCTGTTGCCATGTGTTGGATGTCTGCAAGGGTCCAGGCTTCCTGGGTTCCTCTCTTCTGGTGCTCATTTCTCTCAGGGCTCAGCTGCTCTGCTCTCTCCACAAGCTCAACTGTAGACTAAGAGGTGAACTGCTTGTCTCTCTTCCTGAGACCTCTGTGGTGTCTAATGGAGACTTCTCTCCTTCCTCATGTACCTGTTTTCCTGTGTGTTTACTTCCCAGTCTCCAGGATAAAAACTGCACCTGCCTTCTCTGCAGTGCAGTTTCTCTGTAGTCCTACTGAAATGACCCAATCAAAGTCTTAATCATTATTTAATCAAGTAAAAGTGAAACCTCTGAATCCTTGATACTGTAATATGCCCAGAGGAACAGACCACTTTACAAACGTAATCCAATATCTATTTTTGGATTTCATAAACAGTATCAAACTGCTACACAAACCAAATCCAACAGTACATTAAAAGAATTATACACAATGACAACTGGGATTTAAGCCTGGAATGTAAGAGTGGTTCAATATAAGAAAATCAGTAAATGCAGGGCTTCTTAACAAGGGGTCTGTGAGCTTGAACTGAAATTAAAAAGAAACACATTATTTTGTGGAGATGTATTGGTTTGGGTGTGATATATTTATTAAATAATTCACACTATAGTGTGGAATTTGTAAGGGGTCTGTGGTTTTCACCTGACTGGCAAAGGGGTCTCTGGAACAAAAAAGGTTAAGAACCCCTGAATTAACAAAACACTGAAATAACAAAATAAAGGAAAAAGACCCAAAACACTTCATCATTTCAATTGATGCAGAAAAGACATTTCACCAACTCAATTACCACTTCTTAATAAAACCATTGAGAAAACTAGGAATAGAAGAAAACATCTTCAATGTGTAAAGGGGCATCTATGAAAAACCTACAGCTAGCATCCTACTTAACAGTGAAAAGACTGAAAGATTTCCTTCTAACATTATGAACAAATGACAATGTCCACTGTCACCACTCTTATTCACAATTATACTGGAAAATCTAACCCAAGAAATTAGGGGAAAAAAGGAAAGAAAAGAAATAAAAGAAGAAACAAAAGGCAACCACATAGGAAAGAAAGATGTAAAACTTTCCCTATTTGCAGATGTCATGATCCTACATGCAGAAAATCCTGAAAAATCTACAACAAAACACCTAGAGCTAATAAATGAACTTAGCAAAGTGCTGGGTACAACATCAACATCCAAAAATCAGTAATGTTTCTACACACTAGAAATGAACAATAAGAAGAAGAAATCAATTTAAAAATTCGATTTACAACAGCAACTAAAAGAATCATATATCTAAGAAAAAGTCTAACCAAGAATTTAGAGGACTTGTACACAGAAAATCACAAAACATTGTTAACAGAAATCAAGAAAGACCTAAATATATGGAAGAACATTCATGTTCAAAGATTGGAAGATTAAATATTATTAACATGTCAATCCTACCCAATGTGATTTACAGATTCAACACAATCCCAGTCAATATACCTACATCCTTCTTTGAGAAAATGGTAAAGCCAATTATCAAATTTATATGGAAAAGAAAGGCACTCTGAATAGCCAAAGAAATTTTGAATAGAAGAACAAAGTTGGAGGACACTCATTTTCCAATCTTAAAACTCAATACAAAGCCACATTAATGAAAACAGCATGGTACTGAGACAAGAACAGAGATAAATGAAAATAAAATGGAATAAAACTAAAAGTTCTGAATTTAACCCTCACACTTAAGGCCAAATGATTTTTCACAAGACTGCTAAGATCACTCCATTAGGAAAGAAGTATCTCTTCAACAAATGGTCCTGGGAAAACTGGATCTTCATTTGTGAAAGAATGAAGATGGACCCATACCTCACACTATGTACAAAAACCACCTCAAAATGGATCAAAGACCAAAATAAGAAGGCTAAATATAAAGGCTAGAACTATAAAACTTCTGGAAGAAAACAAGAAAGCATCTTCAGGACCTTGTGTTAGACAATGATTTCTTAGATTTTATCCCCAAAGCATAAACAACAAATAGAAAAATACATAAATGAGACTTCATAAAAACTTAAAACTTTTGTGCCTCAAAGGACTTTATCATGAAAGTAAAACAACAACTTACACAATGGGAAAAAAAAAACATTTGAAAACCACATATCCAATAAAGGTTTTAGGTACAAAATTTATAAAGAAATCCTTCAACTCAACAGCAAAAAGAAAAACAACCAACTTTTAAAATGGGCAAAAGTCTTGAACAGACATCTCTCCAAAGATATTCAAATGGCCAAAAACTCTACGAAAAGAGGACATCATCATAAGCCATTAAGTTAATGCATATCAAAACTATAATGAGATGCCATTTCACATCCACTAGCATGGGAAAATTACAAGTGTTGGAGAGGATATAGAGAAAATGCCTTGTTAGTGGCAATGTAAAATGGTGCAGCTGCTGTGGAAGACAATTCAGCAGTTCCTGTAAAGTTAAGTATAGAATTACCATGACCAAGCATTCCCACTACTAGATATATGCCCAAAAGAATGCAAAGCAGAGACTTGAACAAGTATTGACACACAGATGTTCATAGCACCATTATTCACATTTGCCAAAAGATGAAAGCAACCCAAGTGTTTATTTCATGATAAATAGAGAAATAAAATGTAGTACAGACTGACATTGGACTGTTATCCAATTGTAAAAATGGAATGAAGTTCTGATACATGTGACAACATGGCTGATCTTTCAAGATATCATGTTGAGTGAAATAAGCCAGGCACAAAAGGACAATTATTATATGATCTCAGAATAAGCAAACTCATAAAATCAGAATCTAAAATACAAGATACCGGTGGATGGCATGGGGTAGGGAATAGGGAGTTGAGGCTTTAAATGTACAGAGTTTCTCTCTGAGAGTATGGAAAAATTTTGGTAAGGGATGGTGAATGTAATTAACAGAAATAAATTATATATTTAAATGTGTTTAAAGGGGAAACTTTAGCTTGTATATATGGCACCAGATAAAATAAAAATTTTTTATAAAAACAAAAACACAGCACTGACTCCTAAGTTAAACCATGAACTAAAGTTAATAGTACAATTATAAAAATGTGCTGTCATCAATTGGAACAAATGTACCACATCCATGAAGCTGTTAATAATAGAGTGATATAGAGGAATCCTGTATTTTATGTCTGAATGTGCTGTAAACCTACAACTTCTCAAATAAAAAAAGAATTAAGAAAAAACTAAGTATGCATAAATAAAGCAGGGATCTTTTTTAATAATGATATTGGTTCATTAATTTTAACAAATATACCATGTTTATTTAAGATTTAATAATAGGGAAAACCGAGTGAGGGGTATATGGGAACTCTTTGTACTCTCTTTGCAATGTTTTCTAACACTGTTCTAAATAATAAAGTTTATGTTAACCTAAAGAAGAAAAAGAGTACAAATCTAGGCCTAATCTAATTTTTCCAAATTTCATATACTTAGGTTAAAACCCAGAGTCCATAAGCATGAACAGAAATAATGGGCAATTTGAAGATAATTCACTCAAAACAGCATCAAATCAGGAAATATATTAGTGGCCTTCATTTTATAGCAAATTACTATGTTTTGAGAATAAAAGATCAACTATAAAATTTGTAATCAGACATTTTTTTCAAAAAGCCCTATTAAAGTGTTTTAAATAGGAGTTTTACTATAGACATGTTAGCATAATCACTATTGTGACTTAAATTCAGTTTTCCTTAAGCTCCAAATCTAATTTCACAACTTATTTCTCAATCCAGGGGAAAAAAAACAGTTCATATAATACACTGGGTTTATAATCTGGTATCCTTATTCTTATCAAAAGTTTGATGAAATCTCCTAAGAATCAAATGTAAGTATATTTAGATGATTTAATTCCATCTGTTTTAACAATTCACTTATAACATATTACCCTATAATTTTAGATTTATTTGAAATGACACAGTCATATAGCAAAAGAAATCAATACCTAAACCATCTTTTTTTTAACACACTATTTCTTCCTTATCACAGTAGATTTCTCCTCATTGTTCATGTACCTGATTCCTCCTACTATAAATACAGTTACCCTTTCAAGTCCTCTCCTCTGAGAGAAGCCCAGATGAGTCTATAGCTAGGAGACTGATGAAGCAGATAAAAAGCAAGGCAGAAGAAAAAATATTCCATGTGAAAGAGGCTAAAAAACAGAAGGACTCCTCTTGCACCACCCTTTTTAAGCAGTCACCAAAATTTGAATGGCAAACTATGGAAAAAGTGTACACATTGCCATTGTACCCGCTCATCTAGAAGGTAAACCCACCACCACTTCATGTACTTTCAGAATTCTACTTTGTATATATTACATTGTGTTTGGTTGCAAATACTGGAAAAAACAACTCAAACACACTTAACAATAATGGTGATTTATTGACTCACATAATGCAAAGTTAAGAGTCTCAGTGTTAGTTTGATTTTGTCACTCAATGATGTCAGCACTTGATTTATTTCTACCCAATCACCATGTATCTTGTGGCTGAGTTTCATCCTAAAGCTGATTATACCTCATGATGGCAGGAGGGCTGCCAAGAACTCTCAGGGATTTCTTGCACATTTCCAGGGACAGAAAGTGTGGCTCATATTTCCAGAAGCTGTCTTAGGAGGAAGAGGAAACCTCTTTCCAGGAATTCTATTTTCCAATTTTAAAGGCTTAAATCAGGTCTCATGCCTAACTGGAATGAAAAATATTGCCAGATGATGAAGTGAACTTCCTTCAAAGCTCAAGGGCTCAATGGGAGGGAATGATGGTGGTGGTGCTCTGGACATTCAAATATGAATCAAGGTTGTCACTAAGTAAGCAGAGATTAACATTTAGGAGAGAACCACATGTCTTCTAGACACTGTCATTCTTGAAGGCTGTTAGCATCAAGCTCACTTCCTCCATAAAACCCTCATTTTTCATATAAGTATTATAACAGGAGACTCATTTCTGCAGCTATCCATATATGTCAAACTTAACAAAACATCATCAATTAAATTTTGCTATTATATTTAAACATGTACCCTTAAGTAACATAATTGCATTAATGAACTCTGGAAATGTGTCAAATAGGAACTAAGTCCTGACATATGTGGCACAGAGAACCAAGTGCATGATAATATTAAGAAATTAACTCAGTTAACCCGTGTATTAGTGAGGGTTCTCTTGGGAAACAGAATCATCAGGAGATAGCTGTCAATAATATGAGATTTTATGAGTCTCTCATGCAACTGTGGAGATACACAATTCCAGGCTCCGTAGGCAGACTGCAAACCGGGATCTCCAATGAAAGTCCAATGAAAGGTCCTTGATGAGTTTCTGGGAGAAGCTGGTTGTCAAAAGATGAGCTGGTAAATTCTCTCTGAAGGTTTAAGTCACTTCCCCTTTTAAGGCATTCAACTGATGGGATAAAAGCATCATCCATTGCTGATGCAATCTCCCTGATTAATGCAGATGTAATCAGCAGTCCATATAGTAAACTCAGTGGTGACCAAAGTCCATAAATGCTCTTGTATTACAACTAGCCAACTGCTTGCTTGACCAAACACCTGGATACTATTACCTGGCTGAGTTCACACATTAGCCTAACCACCACAATCTGAAACTATTTTTCTTCTTTCTCTTTTCTCAATTAAAAAAAAAAAACAAAACAAAACAAAAAGCATTATTCAACTAATTGGACTAGAGAACTCTATTATACCTTTTAGAGTCATCATATTGAAAACAGCAAGATAATATGTTTAGTTAACAAAATATATTGCAATGTGGCATGTGTTATAAACAAGGATCACAGAAAAATAATATACAATGAAATTAAATGCACTTAGTTCAAAAACAATTGGTGGCAAAGACCTATGCCTGAAATCCAATTATCAGAGTATTAGACATTTACAAATTCACATTTGCATTGGTTTCATAATCACTGCATTAGAATTAGCAAAAAAATGTGTAAACACCTGTAACTGATAAGTTGCTCTATATTTTGCTTAATATTTTCATGAATGTCTAAAAAGATAATAAACAACATTTCAGGAAAAATTACATTTTGAGCAAAATTAAATTATTAAGTGTTTCAAGAATCAGTAAAATGAAAGAATTAAAAGGCAGAAAAGGGCTCCAGAGTTAGAAATGGAGACAGTAAACAGCATTAGTTTCATAGTAGTAAGTATGCACATCTCACAGAAAGAAGAGAACAAGGTCAACAGATAATTAGAGATTTCTCACAGGTCATAAGTAGATGAGTATAAAAGAATCTGATAGTGGATCAAGCTCAAACACCAAGTAACCTATGTTTTTGTACACTACAATTGCACAATCTGAG
The DNA here is from genome assembly GCA_029593785.1 of Cabassous unicinctus. Classification (NCBI taxonomy): domain Eukaryota; kingdom Metazoa; phylum Chordata; class Mammalia; order Cingulata; family Chlamyphoridae; genus Cabassous; species Cabassous unicinctus. The sequence continues at coordinate 12,506 of JAQZBX010062168.1, forward strand.
GAGGAAATCGGGGGAAAATTCCATTTACAATAGCAACAAAAAGACTCAATTACCTAGGAATCAATTTAACCAAAGAAGTATGGGAACTACATGTAGAAAACTACAAAATAATGCTAAAAGAAATTTTAAAAGACCAAAACATAAGAGACTTCAAAGTGAGTTGGAAGATCATCAGAGAGGTAACACTTATGCACGTCTCAGAAGGATTTCATAGATGGCCAAAGTAGATACTTCCCCAAATAGTGGGGATCCTGAGGGCTCTAGAGACACCCAGGACCCATGGTCATGGCAGATAGCTCTGGAGTTTGGTGCCCTGTCAGAGTTCCTACTTTGGAGTTTTTGCTCCCTAGGGTGACAAAAGTTGGACTCAGATGAGACTTCTCTACACATGCATCTTCTGTCCCTTTTATTTGAACCTATACTTGGTACTGGAGTTCAATCACTGGGCTGTCTACCATTTGGGCCCTGAAATTCAATGGAGTTGCAATACCTATTGTCCAGTTAATTGGACTCACCCAGGACAATTAACTAGGAGATGATGGACAAAGACCATCCCAAGGAACTGAGAGAGTCTACAACTGCAAGCAAGAGAGACCCATCCATCTGCCCCATGGGATCAAAGCCTCCTCTTAATTAGAGGTGGAGTGGGCAGCATCATTCCAGAGACCTCAGGATTGGGGAGTGAGCTATGGACTAGAATGGACTTACTGGTATTCTACTATGGACTTGTGATTCTAGCAATGGAAGGAACAAAAGAATTCATGTGCAGTCAGTGGCCACTGGAAGTTCTGAGGGTAAGGAGAGTGAAATACAGGTGAAATATGGGGGCATTTTGGGAACTTGAGAATTTTCCTGAACGGCATTGCAATGACAGATATGGGCCATTGATTTCTTGCCATAACCTGCAGAACTGTGTGGGACAGAGTGTAAACTACAATGTGAACTATAATCCATGCTTAGTGGCAATGCTCTAAAATGTTTTTATCAATTTTAATGAATTTGCCATGTTAATTAAGGATGTTAATGTGGGAAAATGTGGGAGATTTGGGAAGCAGGGCGTATGGGAATCCCCTATATTTTTGTGTAACATTTATGTAATCTAAATATCTTTTTTGAGAAAAATAAAAAAACTTACTAAGAAAAAAAGAGAACTAAACAAATGGAAAGGCATTTCATGTTCATGGACTTGAAGACTAAATATGGTGAAGATGTTAATTCTATCCAAACTGATTCATAAATTCAATGCAATACCAATCAAAATTCCAACAGCTTACTTTACAGAAATGCAAAAGGCAATTACCTAATTCATTTAGAAGGGAAAGTGCATCTGAATACCCAAAAGCATTCTTAAAAAGAAGAGGGACATGGGAGTAATTTCACTGCCTGACCTTGAAATATATTACAATGCTACAGTAGTCAAAACAGCATGGTACTGGAATAAAAAGAGACACATCAATCAGCAGAATAGAATTGAGAGTCCAGAAACAAACCCTCACCTCTATGGTCAACTAGTTTTTGAGAAACTTACCAAGTCCATGTTAGAAGGAAAAAACAGTCTCTTCAACAAATGGTGCCAGGAGAACTGGATATCTGTAACCAAAAGAATGAAAAGGGACTCCTATCTCACTCCCTATTCAAGAATCAACTCAAAATTGATTAGAGACCTAAAAATAAAAGGACCATAAAACTAATAGAAGAAAAATGTAGGCAAACATCTTAAAGACCTTGTAGTATATGGTGGTTTCTTGTACCTTACACAGAAAACACATGCAACAAAAGAAAAAATAGATAAATGGGACCTCCTCAAAATTAAAACACTTTTGCACCTCACAAGACTTTGTCAAAAGGGTGAAAAGGCAGCTGACTCAATGGGAGAAAATACTTAGAAATCACATATTTGATAAGGATTTACTATTCATGATATATAAAGAGATGTTACAACTCAATAAAAAAGGAGAAAAAAACCAATTTAAAAATGGGAAAAGACATGAATAGACATTTGTCCAAAGAAGAAATAAAAACTGTGAAAAACACGTGAAAAAAATGTTCAACATCAATATTAGGGAAATGCAAATCAAAACTACAAATCAAAACTTCAAAACTATCAGAATGGTCACTGTTAAAAAGTCAGAGAACTACAAATGTTGGAGATGATGTGGAGATATAGGAACACTTATTCACCATTGGTAGGAATGCAGAATGGTACAGCCACTGTAGAGGACTGTTTGGCAGTTCCTAGAAAAGTTGAATACAGATTTTTCATGTGACCCTGCAATACCACTATTAGGTATATACCCAAAAGAACTGAGGGCAGTGATATGAATAGACACCTGCACACCTATGTTCATAGTGGTATTCATTATTCATCATTGCCAAAAGGTGGAGACAACCCAAGTGTCCATCAACTGAAGAATGGATAAACAAGCTGTAGTGTATTTAGTCAAGATATTATGCAGCTGTTAGAAGAAATGAAGTTGCAAAGCATATGACAACATGGATGAACCTGGAGGACAGTATACTGAGTGAAGTAAGTCAGACACAAAAGGATAAACATAGTAAGATTGCATTACTATGAACTAAATATATTGTATAACATATGTAATGAATCCACTTATATAAAATATGAATATAAATCAATTTCTAGAGGGGGAAAAAGTATTTGTGCAAGAAGAGGCAAAACTGGGAGCTGTGGACAGCAAGGGAAGCATAGAGAGACAGAGAGATGATGGATTTTGTTTTTCATTATTATTATTGAAATAATGAAAATGCTCTAATGATTGAGGTGATGAATGCACAACTATGTGATTGTGCCGAATACCACTGATTGTACACTTTGGATGAATTGTATGCTTTGTTGATATGTATCAATAAAATTGATTTGTATAAGAAAAAAAGAAGGCAAACGGCACTTGAAAAAGGGAAAATACATGAATACACATTCACAGCGAAGAAACGTTCAATTCTTTTCATCACTAGGGAAACACAAATTGAAATCTGCTATGAGCTATCATTTACACATACTAGAATGGCTAAAATCAAAATAAATAATACCATCTGTTAAAGAAGATGGCAAAAAACTGGAGCCCTCTTACATTTCTGAGAATGTGAAATCATGCTGCCACTTTGGGAAACGTTTTGTCAGTTTCTTAAAAATAAAAACTTAACATAATTCTTGCTAATTCCAGTCTGAGAAATCTATCCAAGACAAATGAAATAATGTCCATGCAATGAATCCTAGGTTAAGGTAATGACAGTGACAACTGTTTAAAAAAAAATATGAACGTCTATCAATTGGTGCATGGATAACAAAAGGTGGTACAACCATAAATAGATTGCGCCTTTACCTTTCTAATTTCACTAAATTAACTTTCATAGAATAGAGAATTCTATAGTGTCTGAAAAAAATACCAAAGATTTAAGATACTAATCCTGCAAGTGCAAGGAAAAACTGCACCACTCTTATTCTGACGGGGGCCTAAGCACTTGCCCAGCCTACCCTCAGCAGGACCCAGAGCCACCATCCCGCCCATGTATCCCCCTTCCCCGCATCATCCCCAAACTAGCCCAGAGGGCATGCAGGACCTGCAGCGATGCATAGGACAACTTTCTGTGACCCCCACTTGCCTGGAGAGCACCTCAAGTGCTGAACTGGAAGGCCCTCTGGAAATGCAGCTTAGGGGAAGCACACTGGACCCCCGTTTCCGGGCTTATGGGGGGGTTCCCAAAGGCCCCCGCCCCTCCCCCGCCAAGTTTGGTCCTCAAACTTACCTCAGTCACAGCCGGGGGTTCCAGAGACAAGGAGCCAAGCTTGCTGGCTCCACCTGAGGGTCCTGCCTGGGACACTTCCTCCGCTTACCACCCGTCCTATGTGCCAGATAATGCACCCCTCGCTGCTTACCAGGAGCGTGGCTCAGTGTCACTGCCACTACAGGGCAGCAAATGGGCACAACCCTGGCCCCCAAAACACCTTTGCACTGGCCGGGGCCTGAGCAGCCCGGCCATGCCCATGCCCAGAATAACCGCCCCCCCACCTAGACTCCAGGGGGACCCCATGTCCCTGCACTCACCAAACTTCCTCAGAGAGATTGGGGCCCCCTACGGTACAAGTCCCCTCACAGCCCCTCAGAGAGAGAGGCCCATCAGAATTTGGGGTCCCCTCTAAGAGTGGGGGCCCCTCAGAGGTGGCATTCCCCTAGAGTCCCTCAGGGTCCCTCTGGTAGTGGGGGTCCCCCAGAGTCCAGGTCAACCACAGAGGAGTGAGGGTCCCCTTGGGATTTCTTGGAGTCCAACGTCCCCTCACAGTGGGGGACCCCTGGGGGTTACTCAGAGTCTGGGTTCCCCTGAGAGAGTGGGGTGGCCCCCAGAGAGCCCGAAGCCGAGAAGCTGCAACCACAGCGGCCTGCACTCACCCAAGTTACTTGGTGCATCGTAGAAGGTGGTCAGCGTGGGGT